>JAOEHK010013892.1:0-10112 GCA_025447835.1 Labidoglobus nevermanni | reverse complement strand
TTCTCCTACGATGAGCGGTTCTCTTGTAAATAGACTTTTTGTTGGTCATCTCGAAAACAGAAAGAGAGAGAATACTTCTACTGAGTGTTATAAATCAATGTTAAAATTACCTTTCTAATGACCCATACACGTTCTCCTACGATGAGCGGTTCTCTTGTAAATAGACTTTTTGTTGGTCATCTCGAAAACAGAAAGAGAGAGAATACTTATACTGAGTGTTATAAATAGGTGTTAAAATTACCTTTCTAATGACCCGTGACACGTTCTCCTACGATGAGCGCTTCTCTTGTAAATAGACTTTTTGTTGGCCACAAAGCACAAACCAATTAATTCTTCACGAATTTACCATTGTCAAGTGCAGTACCTGTATAATATTACTATAGTACCGATATGCAGTTACGGAAAGTATTTTAGAATCTGACAAAAAAAATTGCTGGCTTGCTAATAAAATACTCACAATTATATTCCAGATTGTAATGCAGAGCCTTCTGTTTCACTTTCTGAAACATTCAGTCCTGATTGATGTGAGACGTATGGACAGAATGTAGTTGATGAGCAATTCTCTCCTAGTGCTGTGATCAAAGCGACCTTGGCTGTTGATCTCAAACCTCAAGAATCACGAATTGGGTAGAAAATTATTGCACTCCTAACAATATATCAATTATAAGGTAAACACTTACATCGTATCCAAGAACTCCATCGAATTATAATCCATTCGTCAGTAATGATTAATTTTCTTTCACTGTAGTTTTAAGGTTATGAGAAACCTGTGACTACACGATTTGTCGTTTCCTCGCATTGTTTCAATAATAATACCTGTTTATTGTAGGTGAACTATGTCCAGTATGACGGAGATCGAGGAGAATTCTCCGGCTTTGAAGACGGAAGTGCGCGTCTACGGGGGATGCGAAGGCCCCGATGCCATGTACGTGAAGCTGATTTCATCCGATGGTCACGAATTTATTGTAAAACGCGAGCATGCCCTCACTTCTGGAACAATCAAAGCGATGTTGAGCGGACCTGGACAATTTGCTGAAAATGAAGCAAACGAAGTGAATTTCCGGGAGATTCCGTAAGTTATTTTCTCGCACATATCATTTGCCACAAGAATGAACCTTTCAGGTCTCATGTTCTGCAAAAAGTTTGTATGTACTTCACCTACAAAGTGCGCTACACGAACAGTTCGACGGAAATTCCTGAATTTCCCATTGCACCCGAAATTGCTTTGGAACTCTTGATGGCTGCTAACTTCTTGGACTGTTAGGGATTGGATAACAAGTCAAGAAATAATAGCACATGGACAGGAATTTGGTTTCGTTTCTTAGTTTGTAAAATCGAATTTCATTAAGCGCGTTTAGCAATTTATCTTATAAGCAACACCAAAAAACTGCAGAGAACTAATCGCAGAAGGTGGCAAGAACTAACTTGAAATGAACCTGTGAAAATCCTGCATTCTTTGAATTACTTTGTGATCGTTAGTTAAGCCGCATTACAAGCTTTGATATCTCAATTTGATATTTTTCTCTGAGCATTGAACGCAACCTCGGTGCAAACTTGATTGCGTACAGACTGAACGAAAACGCAATTGAAACTCTGCACGATGCTATGAGATAAGAAGTCATCAAAAGGTGTGAAGACAGATGTTTCATTACTAAATAGTTAACTTAAATGCCAACAGTACGTACATATTGTACAAACTCAATTACGATGATTATGCAATGTAATAACATCAACAATAAACGATTCTAATCACGGTACATCAATTTATTGAAGTCGTTGCTTTTCTGGTTGACTGTAATTCCCTTCCCTCGTGACAAGTGTTGAAATTTTACTTCCAATTCGCACTTTCCAGAAATGATATACCACTATAGCAATTTGGTATCGGACTCATGCCAATCGAAGGATAATTATAGTTGCAAATCGAAATGAAAATGCTTCATCCTAATCCTATTCCATATTCATTATAGTAAGTTCATTAGTTTGTAATTACTATTATGCCATCTATTAGTAGTAATTCATTTTGCAATTTGTTTGCCTATTTTCTCATCTCTCTTAGATAGATTTTATCACAGTATCAGTGAACAACAGCACTCGCGCTACTAATTTCTAATCACCCGTAAAATGAAACGAACATAAAACTATTGATGAATCACACAAACTCACACTCACATTGCCATCGGCTGCCAATTCTTCATATACACCATCGTCAATCCGACACGAATATCATAATAAGTGCTAAAAATGGTATGTTTCATATTCAATTACAAAACTAACATATTCACTTTGCAGAATTATTGAAAGTCAAGAAGCTTCACAAAACGTAATTCACCAAGTGTTAACGAATTTGCGCATTTGTTAAAATCATACAAAAGTATGCTTCGATATCTTGTAAATGTAAACTAACCGAGAATTCGGTTCAATTTGCGCATTTGCATTCATTTTGCAAATCATTCTATCGATAATACTATGGAAGTTGATAAATCATAATTTCGAGCCATTAATATTTAATGATTTGCAAAAACAATTGCAAAATGTTTATCACAAGACTAAAAACCCTTTTCATGCTTACATTAGACCACACAATTGCTAAAATTGCAATGATTACGGGTCATGTAAATACGTTTAACTTGGCCGTATGCTACCGACTTAGGTGCCTGATATCTTGAACGAATTTGCGTAACTTTGCAATCGATTCCTCGACCCTGAGCCGTTTAGCATTACATTGCCTCGACGCTCTGCAAAGATCGGATTGCAGGGCCTCTTGAACTTTAATCTCCGCCTGTTTCTGGTAAATGGATTGCAAATGGATGCTACACTTACGTTTCAAAGCAGCAATTTCCTCTTCGCGCTCGCGCGAATACCGCGTGTAACAGGACATTATCTCTTCCACCCCGGGCCATTGCAATGCTTCTGGTATAGAGTGCGCTTGCATTTTGTTAGCAATACATTCCCCGTGGTTCGGCACGTGGAGCGCGGCATTGAAGAGCGTCGCATGTTGAATGGTGGCCAGGACATTCGTCGTCGAAGTGTTGTTGCGCATATGCTTGAAATTCGGAGCCTCAACTTTCAATGGCTGCTGGACGAAGGAGTGAATGTTAGGAATTGTGATCTCCGCGTAGCTGCATTTGGCATTGTCGACTGATACTTTCGGAATGGACAAGACAGCAAGCGGTCGTTCCGGCAACGCGGCGAATTTGGCATGAACCTTCAAGTAATACCGATTGAGAGATTTGAATTGAGCTAGCGACGCAGTTTCCACGTCTTCGGCTCGCGATAACCGTTGCTGCGCAACTTTTGCCCAGTGTTTTTCAAATTCTATGACAGTAGCAGAGTATTTGCAAAGATTGTCGAGCATTGAGAGAGAAGATTACCGCAACGATGTTGGATTGAGGTCGTTTTCAAGCCCAAATCAGTTAAGAATGCATTCTTCTGTTGCACATCCCTCATGCGCGTTAAGATCGACGGCGATCCACAAGGCACTGGTAAGTCTACGATTCTCTCAGTTGGCGTCTCTTCCAATTGGAGACAACTCGGCGCCCATTTGCGACGTTCGATTTTCATCAGTTCAATATCTGCGATAATGACACAGGATGCAAATAAAACCACAAGCGATTCGCTGCCTTACCATTCTTAATCTGGTGGGTGGTAAGTCCGAAAATATTCAAAAACTGCAATTGCTGCTCATGTCGAATAGTTTGCTGGAACTTGAGCGGTGGTCCCGAACGAATCCACAAGTCCAAGTAGACTTCCTCGTCGCTTCCTCCTTGCTCTTGATCGGAGTCATCCGAATCGGTTTCGTTCTCCAGATCGTTGTCGCTGGAACTGGATGAGTCGGTGAATCCGTAAACTTTAATCCCAAACTCCAGCGAGCAGGTCGCATTCGCATCTCTTCGGTGCTTAAAATTCTTCATTTTGCTATCCATATCAGCCGCATCGTAAGGGTCGACATTGCCGCCTGCGCTCGGAGGCACGTTTTCCTTTTTGACCCGGTAATTATGCGTATTTAGGGCAGTTTTGAGTCGGCATTCGCGTCGTAAGCAACGGCGTTTAGCAGCCAAGTCGATTTTGCTAACTTTCCGCTTGCTGCTCGTCTCATCATTGGCATGCGGCGCTGTCCGGCCCAGAGGGGACAGGCAGTTGATTTGTGGTACATTCAGGACGAAACCATTCTTTGAGTACTTGGTACCGCTAGCAGCTGGTGACGTCGCGAAGAAGTGAGGGCTCGCTACTGTCTTGGACAAAGATGACGGCGTGGAGAAGGTCTGGTTGCAATCCTCTGCGTTGGCACGTAAAATATTGAGTCTACGGTCGCATAGTATTGCTTTATCACTAATGGTTTCTGGTAATGTACATATGGT
Source organism: Labidoglobus nevermanni (assembly GCA_025447835.1). Lineage (NCBI taxonomy): Eukaryota > Metazoa > Arthropoda > Insecta > Coleoptera > Staphylinidae > Labidoglobus > Labidoglobus nevermanni. The sequence continues at coordinate 5,754 of JAOEHK010013892.1, read as the reverse complement.
ATCCTTTCGGCCCACCGGTCCGCCGACATTGCAAAGTTCAACCGCTGGCGGCAATAAGACGTGACTAGTTGCTTGAGGTGCATCCGTGCGATTGTAAACTAAATTAGCGCTTATAGGAACATTCGTATTTGGTACTTGATTTGCGGTGTCAAACTGTTGCTGGACTTGCGACGACAGAAGCTTGCTGGGCTTTGGAAGCGGTTGAACTTGCTGCTTCGCGCTGAAGACGGCGGTTTGCACGGGATAATTTGGCGCTGGCAATGTGGGTAGTTGCGGGCTGTGTGTCGGCTCGACTCCCAGAGGAGTAGACGCATGCTTGGCGTACATCTCGGACGCAACCAAGAGCTGCGAGTCCGCCTGATTGATGCGTAATGGTCTGCAAGCCATTGCCGATTGCTGTTTCGATGGCATTGCGCATTTGGATGCGCCCACATGGCGTCTTTTGCCATCCGCACTCGATTTGTGGATGCGCGCCGAGAGCAGACTCTCCATTGCTGGCGACCCCTTGCCCCCCGGTTTATTATCAACCTCGTTGAGGGTGATCAACGCATCGATACTGTACAGTTTACTTTTTGTTGATAATTGAGCTGTATGGGGGCAAATTTACCTGCTCAATGATGATGCAACGACATTGCGACTACTTTACCATTAGATGATGAAGTCTGCGCTGTGGAAGCAGGGATTTGTCAGGCAGTTTCCCCATTGTCATGATTATCCACTAGCGAACCAACGAGGCCCGATGTTACTTCGGCGGCGCTGCTCGATCCAGGCGCGTCCTCACCGGTGGATAGAAACTTGCCAGTAATGGACGCCACTGCGGGCACGGCAGCGGGAAGGATGGCAATTGAAGGTGCAGGACTGCGAGCTAGCGGGGAGGTCACGGTCAACGTGTTATTATTGCTAACAGGCGTGCATTCGTAGGTGACTGGACTGGGGCTTGGCGTATGATTAGGTTTCGGACTGGGTTTCTGCGTAGGCGGCTTCGGCGACGTTCGGTTGGGAATCTGGGTGATGAGACTTGCACCTGCCATGTTGTTGATCATTGGCCCGGAGGGCTGCAGGATGGGGCTCTGCCTGGGCTGGCTGAGGCTCAGCGAGTAGGGGCTGTTGGGAGGCAGCACGTTGGAGTGGATGGTGGCGTGCGGCGAGTGGCGCTGCAACGAGGGGCTGGATCGAGGAATGGCTGGATACACCGATGGCGGATTGGGAGCAAGCAGCGCAGGTGTGAGGGGACTCCGCGTGGGCGGCAGAGCGTACGGACTGGGGTACATGTCCTTCGGAGGTAATATCGGTGGGGCTAGCATTGGTAACATTAGCGGGGTGCTTGATTGCGGGGCTGGGTGCGCAGGCGAGATACGTGCCAGCGTAGCTTTATCTCGGTCGCGCTGCGCGCGCTCCTTTTCGCGTATCTCCCGCTCTCTTTGGTGCTGCTCGAGGAGATCGCGTTCAGCTTGCTCCTCTTTGCGGGAGGCCGCCAGCCGCTGACGATGTTCTTCTTCCAGTTTGAGCCTGACGCAGCCGTGCAATTAGTGCTGGCGCAGGAGAGGCCGTGGAAGCAATCGCTTACCTTTCATGCATGTACAAAGGCATTGCGCCGCCTACATTGGGCAGCACGTAGGGAAGGTATGGGTGCGCGCTCATGGGAGGCCAGGGCGGGCGCAATAGGCCCATGTAGAGTTGCTCCTCCATGAGGCTGCTCATGTGCGGATAGGTGTACGGATAGCCAGCGACCGCGTCCAGCGGCACCGGCAGCTGTGGTATTCTCTCCTCTGGGCGGTAGGGCTGAAACCCGCTACGTAGGTCGGCGTAGCGGTCTGCAACTGCCGCGTTCGCTGTGAGCCTGGCGGACGTCTCAGCACGCGCCGTGCTCATCGCTGATGTGCTGGCTGCTGTTGGAGTCGCGTATAAATCCGATTTTGATTTCGATATCTCATTCGCTCCTTTTCCCCGTGACAAACAGATCAATGAACATTCATCTCGGCTTTTTGCGCAATTACCTGATTCTCGGGCATGTGTCGCGTGTTCCACACTAGTCGATGTTGCGCCCGTTGTCGGCAGCGATTGCTGCGCGAGATTCCGCAATGCCGCAGCGAACGAATGCGAGGTTTGCGCCGTACTTCCTGGACCAGGACCACTGTGTGCGGTTGTCGTCCGAGATTTACTGCTTCCATTTGTATGCTGCTGCGCACCGCTGCCTTGCTGAGCTAAGGCCTTGTGCGCGACCAGCGATGCCGACGATGCAGGGATACCTGTCCGGAAGCGGAAATCACGTTTGATAGCGACTGCAAAGCTGGAGGGCCGCGTGGCGTCGCGAACGCATCATCTTATCTCTGACTCAAACGACCTATTACAGTAGACGCTATCACCCCCAATCTGACCTATCTGACCCTTGCCAGGACCTCGGCGAACTTGGAGGGTGAGGCGAGGGCAGATGTTAAAGGCCGAAGTCGCCGCGGGGGCAGTGTGTCGAGTCAGGGGTCAAGGTTAAAGGTGCGAATATCAGCGATGAGTGGAAGACTACGCACTATCTGTACAACGTAAACAATGTGCACAAACAACTCAATGCTGTCTCCCTGTATCTTTTTCAACCCTCTCTAAAGACAGCAATATCACTGGAGGGGAGGCGTGTTTCTAAAGATGCCACTTATTCAGCGGGGTAGACGTCTAAAATGGAGCTACTTAGCTTACCAGAGTTGTGATAGGGATGGGGCGGCTGATAATTGGGCATTGAATGCGGATACTTGAAATCCATTGCGGTGGCAATGGCGTGGATGCGCGCCGCCCGCGGGGGAGGCAGAGGTGTACTCTCGTGTACCCTAGTCTAATTGACACCCGCACGCGAAAAATCAATTGCTAATTGAACGCACGGGGAGAGCACAGCAGGAGGCGGCCGCGAACACGTCGAGATCGATGCGCGTGTGCTGTTTCAAGCGCGTGCCGACAGCGGCAACCGCAGCGAGAGGCGTTTATTGATAGCGGCCACCCTTGAGCTGCGGACCAGAAGCGTGCGAAGTCGCAATGTCAACGCTGGGGAGGGCTGGCAGCAAGAGTCGGCGCGATCGCTGGCAGCCACCACCGTCAACGATCGCGCTGAGCGAACTGCATGTCGAGCGCTCGCTGTCGTCGAGATAATGCAGCAAGGGTAGCAACTATCAACTCTCATGACCCGACGCTGCGTGGGAGGGAAACGCTTGCATTTGGCGGCGTCGCTGCATGCCGCACCCTCGTGCGAATTGATAGGGGCGCAAACTGCCGCCGGTTTGAATTTCATGCGCATCGCAAAGACGCGTCTAGATGGCGCTTGGCATGCGGATGCGAACTCACCGATTTCCGGCTTCGGCGGGGTGGCCAACGGCACAGCCGAGGTCGCCTTGCGCTCCGCCGCCTTCGGCGAGTTGTTCTTCCGCGGACGCGAGACGAACGTCTGCGGCACCTGCGAAACATGCGCGAGGGGTGCGTTGAAGGAATGCATTTCGACGCGTGCCAATGATTAGAGCATTATTACCACTTTATCGCTGCGCTGGCCACTGGGCAAGCGCGCGATTGTCGCTTCCGGACTGTCCTCCGGGGGCGGCGGCTGCGTTATCCAGTTGTACTGCCGCTTGTCCAGCGGAAGGCCCCAGCGTTCGTATTCTAGACTTTGCGTTCGCAATGTTTCGTAGCAGTCCAGGCATACGACCGCGAAATCGCCGTTTTCTAGCAGAAGCGAGTGCTCCGGTTGCGGATGAAACTTTAAGAATGGAAAATCCTGCAAAGGCGCGCATTTGAATGAAATGTTGCACACGATCGCCTGGCAGGTCTACGAGTTACCTTGATTTGCAATGCTCGAACTCTCTTCCGGTACGTAGTGATGCCGCAAACATAACAACAATAATCGTGCGTGTTGTAGTCGCGTCGATCTGCAGGTGGGGCCGTCGATGCTTGCGCCTCATACCTCCGATACTGGCTCACCAGGCTATGGTAACAGAATGTGCATACCAAGGCAGAACCATTGTCGTTCAGCTGCTCCGCGTTGATATGCGATTTGTGTTTCAGCAACGCTGGGAAGTACGGAGCATTGCGTCCTGCACAAACATTTCAAACAATGGCTCATTAAGCCAATTACCAGTTTAGAACGCGTCTGGTGTTTCTGGCAATACATTAGGGTCTCTAATTAATAGAAAGAGACTAACCTTGAGGATGGCTATAGACCACTCTGGCGAGAGTGAACTCGGAATGGAAGCCGCAGAGAAAGCAGTAGATGCTGGTGCTTCCGGACGAGTTGCCGCGGTCGCTGTTGAGACTGGGCGGCGTGGTAAGGCATCTATCACCATTCGCGGCGAAGTGGGTGTCGGGCAGGGGCGCTGGAATCTCATACCTTCGTCGCTCCAAAGGTACGCGCTCGTTCTCCAGCATATCCCACTGCTTCGCCAAGTAGTTGACGCAGCTCGTGCAGCTGAGCACTCTGCCATGGGAGTCCATGCAGCTGTTCTCCGAGGTGCGCGCCACCGTGCGCAGGATCGGGAAGTGCATGGCGTGCGAGTTCATCCCCTCGGAGCTGGTGCTCAGCCACTCCATCTTGGCCAGCGCGAAGAAGCCGGCGCAAATGTAGCAGCGGTAGTTGTCGCCGCTGCTCTGGCCATTCATCTCAGGCGCAGGCGACGATGTGCGCGTGATTGAATTGCCCACCTTCGCCAGCTGCCGCAGCTCGTTCGCCGCCTGCTTCTTCTTCGACGTGACGATGGTGGCTTTAGCGATATCGTACGGCTTGTATCTTACGTCGCTTCCGGCGCTGTTCGCCGGCGACTTGACGGCACTGGGCCTGGCGGAGAAGCTGTTGTGGTAGTGCACATCCGTCAGCGAGACGTGGTTGCTGCCGCCCGCCAGCAGCGCGGCCGGCGTGGCCTCCCCGAACACCTGGTGCTTCTGCGGAATGGACTTGTAGCAGATGGAGCACACCTGCACCATGCCCTGCGGGCTGATGGGACTGGCTCCGAGCGGCGCTTTGAGCGTTTGAATGAACGGGAAGTACGGCTCGCGCTCGGGGTTGGCGCAGCAGTACAGCAGGCGAATGCTGCTGCTGGGGTACTCGAGCGCGCACGTGTAGCAGATGAACGTGGTGGTGTCGATGGCGGGCGCCTGCCGCTTGCGCAGCGTGTAGTTGCGCTCGTAGTGCGGCACGCCCTGCGCCTGGAACGTGTGCCACTGCTTGACCAGGTGGTGCTGGCACTCGGTGCACGCCTGCACCTTGCCGGTGGAGTCCATGGGGCGCGAGCGCGACGGCCGCGGATGCAGCATGAGGCTGGGGAAGAACGCCGTCACGGGCGTCTCCTGCAGCGGCTTGGCGGCGATGTAGCTGAGGCTGCCGCGCTTGAACTCGTCGCCGCAGACGTAGCACACCTCGGTGGCGGCGTTCTTGTCCGGCATGCTCAGGTCGAGGATGTCGGTGCCGGTCGACGAGTTCGAGTTCTGGCTGTGGTAGATGTGCACCGGCGTGGTGCGCTGCAGGATCGGCGAGCTGCGGCTGCTCGAGTTGCGCAAATCCAGCGCCTCGGAGGGCAGGTCTCGGTCGTCGCGCTCCGTAGTGGACACCTGCGGAGTGCAGAGCTCATGAGTAAGGCCCGGATTCTAGGCAAAACGGACTATTTTTTTAAATTTAGGCGCATTCGCCAAACTTGAATAGAAATTCATTACTCATTGTGTAAAATTGATTGTTATGTGGAGTGGTGGGAGAACCGACTGAACCATCCACGCAGGGAAAAGATCTAGGATGTA
>JAOEHK010013881.1:0-11062 GCA_025447835.1 Labidoglobus nevermanni | reverse complement strand
TTCGTGAAGCGCGGGGCCGCTCAAACGCGGGGCCGGGTGCGGCTGCACGCGCTGCACCCGCGTTGCGCCGGCCCTGCTAAAAGATGTGGATGACTAAATGCAACGATAACTGTTGTGACCGATTGAACTTTAAGATACGTGTTGACTGGTGGAAAGCTATATTTGAACTGAACTAACGGTTAATTGACAAAATAGTTAATCACATGTTTTTGCAACGCCTACTCTAAATCTTGGCATTACAACATTTACAACAATGACATTTGATAAATGTTTCAAATAATTGTACAACCAATGTGGACTATAAATAAAAGTGTTGCTATTTCCGGTTAATTCTCACTTGTCTGGAGGTAATCGAAATTCTGGTGAATTGGTGAATGCGTCGTTTATTTCAGTCCGCAAACGTAGTAAGTTTAGGTGGAAATGACTCACAATATCTCCCGGTAGTGTGGAAATTCATCGTTGATTAAATATAAAATCGATTGTGGTTGAACTGAATTGTGCCGTATTTTCAGATGACGTAGTACGCAAGAAACCGATTCCAATGACACACATTAGTGGCTAGTTCTTTATGAAAGCATACTTAGAGGTCTGCATTCCTAATGTATGCTCTCCTAAGCATTTTCCCACATTGCAATGACTATAAAAGCAAATAGGAAAGTCCGTGAATAAAATGACGCATCCGAATGTAAGAAATCAATGACATTTCCGCTTCCAGCTGGTGTGAGGTGGCAATCGCTGTAATTACATTTAGAAGCAATTCCTAAGAACATTGCGTATCGATAATGATTGGAAATGAACGAGTACAAATATGCAGCGATATCAAATATTGTCGAAACACCTGTGAACAATTATTACGCATTTCGAGCTGATACGGACGATAACGGCAATATTTTTTTCAATCATGTGCCTTGCAATCCTGGAGTAAATATAGGTGAATGGAATTCATGCGAAATCACAACCTTTTTAATCTTAATTGAGATGAATTGCGATTATGCTGGGATCCTCTCTGTTTCTGAAATTCATTTAAAGAAAAGGAGCGAATAGTTTCGTTCAAGAATTGATAGCTGCAAGATCGATTTTTTCATTTCGCCGAGCAAATTCTCGGAAGAATTTTACAAAGCTGTCGATTGCGATCACAGACTTGCATGATGGCGAAAAACGAAATTACCTATCACCTGAGCTACCGATTTGCTACAATTTAGGATTCCGCGAATTGCGACCGTATGACTTAATAAGGTAATTATTTCAGTTGTTGACGCTTTTTTCCATTTTGAATGTGAATCATGTTGTTGCTGCGTAATTATGTCATTTTTCATTTTATTTCGATTATTGGCCAGTTATTTGTCAAACCAAAAGTGAATTCCTCTTAATGATGAAGAGCTAAATAACAATGTCTAAAAAATGAAGGCTCATTAAGATTCGTTGAATAATTGAAGCCGATTATTCGGCATGGAAAATAAATTCCACGAGCAGAATTAACACATTTTTCGTAATGGTTTGCTTCTGATTAGATAATGTTTTCCAAGTATCAGTATTTGGCAGCTGCAATCATTCGGAAAAATACTAAAGTCACCTCCTTAATTAGATTGCAATCACTGCCTGTGAATGTCAATGAATGTCACCAATTGCAGAAAACGTGATTCCATTCGTTTTGCCAATACCTGCAGGATCTAGGTGAGCATTAATTTTGTCACACGAATCTCATTCTAAACTCCGAGTATTCGTTTTACACGAAAATGTAATTTAATGTCTTCTTGATTACATTACACTTTCTACAGCGAGGTATTCCTGTGAAATACAGAAATACACCAGTTCTGAGACGGTATATTTCATTGCATTTCACAGTTCCATGGAATACCTCGATTTGTCATAAACGCGTTTCCGTTCTTTACTAAATATTGTTACGACTTCGCAGGAAAGCCAGTAAAAAATTCTAGCCTACTTCAGAAATATTACTGAATTGTTGAATTGAAATACATCCGTATGGGACGAGCTTTCTCCGATAAAAAAACTAAGATAATTCGAATTGAAAACATCAACATTTTGCATTGTTCTCTGAAGTGGGCATGTTGAATATCGCAATACAGGGCAATGTAAAATAACATTTCGTTTGCGACCAAACTAGGTTAATTCGCTGTTTATTTCGGTCTAGATTAATGCACGATTTCGGAGAGGCTAAAGTGACTTTGCACACCTATTTATTGTAAACGCGTAGTTGGAACCATTTCGATGTAATACCGGGAATTTCGCGCCAAGCAAGCCGCTAACGATACAACATTCGATTTTCTTAGAAACCGTTTGCTATAGAACAGTGAAAACATTACACACACATCCACGTGCCTTGTGGTTTTGGCGAGTTCAAATACAAACAAAGCAACGTGTATATTTCACTGAGTAAATGTTGTATTCATCCGTTAGCGTGCGGTAGTTTACCATCTAGCTGTGTAAAGCATGTAGGCAATTTTCCAGAAATTCGTCTTTCATCATTATTCCAATTAATCGCTATAGAAGATGTGTCAATTGCCAGCTCATGAAGTAAAATAATTTTTCTTAAAATGTGACCTCGTTCGCTAAAGCAAGCAAACTTATCCAATTACCTTAGTGGAAGCTTCACACTAAACCATGACCTGCTTCAGTCAAACGATAAATATGATATTCTTGGATTACCTTGGTGATCTTTTTCACAGTGGATATTCAAGCGGCATATAAATTCTTCATAGCATTCTTTCACTAATTACCAATTTTTCGCCGATTCCAGATGCTTACAAGAGTAATTGAAATATAAATAAGATATTGAGACTCCTTGTTTGTTTTACAAAGAGTTGATGGTAGACGAAGTTTTTACCTGTGCTTTATAAAACCGAAAAATTAAAAGTCAAATAACATGTTAACCATATTGACTTATTGGCAATGATCAATAAATCATCAAAATTAATGGTCATAAAGACGGCCAGCTTTCTCAAGGGCACCATCACCAAACATCTGGTCAGAAAAGCTCGGTTTCCATGCCAGATTTACTAAAGAATTGACCGGTTTTAGCGAGTTAACATGGGACATTACAAGTGAATGTTTGTCAATGTCAAGAATTACAAATTAGCATATTAAATCGTCTGAATACGGATATCATGAAAATGTTAAGCAAATTCTGATTATTTCAGAAACGATGAGAAGCTAAAAGTCAATTAATCAAACTTTAGGACTTGAGTGTTGACATTAAACTGTTGGGAATTATGCGTTTCCAGGTAGAACGCTGAACACCAATTCTAAAGCACATTATTATTATTTGCATTGTTTTGCTTCAATCAGCGCAACTATTTCTCCGTATGTTTCGCAATGTGCATAATTATACATTGAACGGAAAACCGCAAATTGATAACACGTGAACAAGTGATATGAGTCTAGAAATTTGTGATGCTTCAGTGAGGAATGCAAGTCCATGTATTTCCCAATTATTGAAATGATTCACTGATAACGGGAAACTGATAAGGAATTACCACTTTATTCCACATTGTTTGGATACCTAGTAAATGCTGCATACCGACTATAATTACTATCGATACCTTCGAAGCATATGTACAATATGTATTTATCTCTTTATTTCAATAATATGTGAACTAAAAGCATTGGAATAAGTCAATAGAGACAGGAAACTGTTATTTCTTTATTTTTTTCCGGGAAACATGATCAAACATTCAAGTCAGACTGAAATTCAAAGAATTGGGGATCGTACTGGGTTCCTGAACAAATACCTAACATACATTGCCCAAGAATGGATTTTTTAGTGATGCCCTACAAAAGAATTAGTTCCGGACTGCCATTGAATTTGAAATTTGATTCATTGCCAATTCTGCGAGCTAAACTTCAATGCTCGCATCAAATTTATGCGATCTAAAGAATGTACAAACATTTATAAACTCTAGTTAAACATAAATGTAGAAAACAATGTGCAAGTTATCAGGAAAAAATGTCAAATGCAAACGAAATCGATTTTCCCGTTACTGAGCCAACGACACCAAATGGGGTTTCTCATACCCTCTCCCTCTCCCCGTTTACGAACTGGTTTCCACGCTGCGAAAATACCTGGAAATCTATACAATGAAACGGCGAATCGATTTAGGAATTTCGTTTCAATGTGTTCTATAACAAAATGAACTCAATGAATGAACGAACTAAATCCCATATAATTTGCTCAATTTTGCAGATTTTTGCATGGACATTTTCACCCTCTGATGTCACACAATGTACAAATCCAAAGGCAAGTCCCGCAGCATTCCGCAGAGGAATTCTGAGGAACCACCATGCAAAGCAAGTAGGAAATCTTCTGACTCGACCATCGCTGACAATTTCGTCAGTTTAACTGAATCGGGCGCGATCCACGTGGCGATTCCGAAAAAGGGCACCCCAAAGACGCCGAAAGCCGCATCGAAGAAAGGCAAACTTAGCAGCATTCAATCAAACGATGTGAAGCCAATTCTTCCCCAAGGGGCGAGCGCAACTCCTGCCAAATGGAGCGGAGGCGCAACGGGGCAGGTTATGGAAGAATCATTACAAAATATGGATGCCTGGATTGGAAGTCAAAAGGAATGCGGCAATTCGGAGCAAATCAACTTGAAATCACATTTGAAACCCATGATCACCCCATACGAGGCCAAAGATATCGTCGCAACCGCAGTCGATGAGATCGCCTTGGAGGGTTTGGATGGGGTAACATTGGAAGCCCTCTGGAAGCGCTTATCAGTATCGTTCCGACTCGCATTGCCCTTGAATGAGCACTTTATGCAGTATATTTGGCACAGCATCAAACTACAGCCCTCAATTCAGTATTACTACATTAATCCGCCACGTGAATGTTTAACCGTTGCCAAAATTGACGCAATCCCAGATAACGCCACCAGCATATACCCCTTTGTCCCCATTAACGACGAGAGCAACAACGTGTTGGGTTCATGCTCAACTTACTACACGCGGCAGGCGATCGATGTCGCCCCAATGTCCCTAGACGCCGCCATCAAGTTCGGGAACTCCATTGTGTTGGTGGGCGATCAGGAACTTCGCACCAATGCTATATTTTCGCCCTTCGCTGATCCGCTGGTGCTCTGCTGCGAATCTCAGTACTACATCTTGGAGAAGATTGGCCGAGCCCGGTATAATGGGGAGACAACAACCGGGCCGAACTCGGTTGCCATCTTGGCCAAGGACAGCAAGACGGGTTTTTATTATCGCACGCACTTGCAGCAAATGAAGCTCATTGCGAAGCAAAGCTGCCGGATGAAAACCGATAAGAAAGTGAATACCACCGCAGGTCTTCTGCATCTCACGCGATTCTTCACTGAGTACAAAACCGAGCGTCAGGTGATCACCGAATACATCATCAAAATACTGAAACAGAAGCCGTCGTTGCGCATTGAATATTCCGAATTGCGGCGCATTTTTGGAACGGACATTTGGGAGAAGCATCTGATTTCGAAGGTGATTAAGTCGGTCGAATTTCGGCACTTTGTGAAGACTGACCTGGTCGTGCCATACCGGGAACTCTACCCTAATGCCAAACCTTCGGAATGGAAGCAGAAGCAGAAGGATGCGGAGAAATCGGTGCGTGTTCTCGAGCTGGCAAACCCCGCGCTGAATGAGGCCTTCATTTGCAAGGAGGAGAATGATGATGCGGAAGAATGCGAATCGGAATCCGATTCCGAAAGCGAGGGCAATGTTCCCTTCAATGTTCCTGTATCCCAGCGCATTTACAATGCAATTTACGATGCTGGTAGCGATGGCATATCCATGCGGAAAATGTCCGAGGCGACAATGACCGATCATCATACAACAAGGACAGTCTTGAAGAATATCAAGAACGATATAGACCAGAAGCTAACAGATTCTAAAAGGCAACATATTATGATTTACACTTCCAAGGCAACAAAGAAGGTGAAAACTGAGGCGAATCCAAGCAGAAATATAAGTGCAGCTGAATTATCAGAAGCAGATTCTTTCATTGCGAATGTTCTCAATGTAGATGTCGAATGCCTGAGCAAGCAGCCGGATCTAGGCAATCCAGGCGATGAAAAACCTCAGGACGTTAGAAAGAACTCGGCGGAGACTGTTTACCAGAGCATTAACCAGTTGCGACGCCATAAAGATTCCAATACAAGCCAGTATTATGCCAATCAACACGAATTTGCCATTGCTCCTGTTCAGGTGCTTCCTGTACCAATTGTTCGAAGCGGCGCGCGAAGTAAAGAAAAACTAAGCAAGCTGATGTCCGCGATACTAAAGCCAGTTCCGGAAAAGCCATACATCACTTCGCTCCACCACCAGAAATACAAATGCAACGAGTCTCAACTCGATAAGGCAACGGAAAATAGAATTCGTGGGAAGATCACATACTCAAGACAAGTTGCTTTGAAATCGTTTGCACCATTTCGATGTCTTTTGAACAGCCGCTACAAAATGAAGTCATTTGCCAGGTACGCGGCAGATTGGGAAGATTTCTCGAAGGAGAATGATTCCGATTCCGAGTTGGAGCAGTATGAGGAGCTGAATTCCACACTTTCACTCATTGACGGCATGGATGGGCCCGATATTGAGAAGGTCAGCGAACGCACAAAGCGCATCATCATAGACAACTTTCAAACCGAAGCTGTTTCGATGTGTGAGAAATTCGACGCACCTACCTCCTCGTCAAGGGTCGAACCACCACCGCTTCAGGCAGCAAGCGTGGAGCCCAGCGTGGACAACTTCTTCAACGTTGACATGGAAGTGTTTATGGGGCCAGCGCCCAAAATCATCTTAATAAACAATGACAGGCAGGGCGTGGACACGCTACTGGTGTTATCCTCAGCTCCAACCGATTTCAACAGCAAGCGTTCAATCGTCAGCAATTCCGTTCGTGTCCAGTCGAGGAAAAAATTGATTCTGAACTGTGTGAATAAGGACAAGCCCATCATCGATATAGTGAAGCTGCCGGCGTTAATATACGAAGTCGAAAGGGCGGAAGGATATAACGTGAACATGGACCGAAAAAGTTTGCATCGAATATTCGCCACGCTGGTCATGGAAGGCCAATTATGGGTGATGAAAATTATTCTCAAATATGAGAACATCGTTCGGTCGAAGAACTTTATCACGGTGCCTAACTGCGATTCGAGCATGCTGATGCAGAATTTCGGCGATCAATTTAAGAACAGCTTCATCATCTATGCGAAGAAGAAAGTTTACGAACGCTGCGTGAATAACCTGGGCCTGAAGAATTCGAATAAGAGGCGATTTAAGTATAGCCGTTACATTGGCAGAATTTATGGCTTTCAGCCAAAATGCACAAAGATGCGGATCCTGCACGAGTTCATTCACTACCTCATTCGCGGCTACACGGGGTTGCCCGTTCCGCGAGAAGAAGCGTATAATGTATTCGGCCAGTACTGCGACCACAATTCTATCGAGAGCGTCATGAGGGAGGCCACCACAGTGTATCACCGCGAAGTCAGCTGGAAGATGTTTGTGCCGCCATTGCCCGAGCATCAAAACTACACCAAGGATTGGGCATTGATTTCCGATCTTCTTCTTCGCTTGCCCATCTCCCTGTTCGTCAAGCTGTACAATGTTTCCTTTATAATCCCACAACTGCCGTCATACCTGAACCACCCGATCAAGAAATACTTCATCGTGAAGAACCTTCCTCCCGAAATCAAAGACGCGCTCCTGGTGTACCGCAAATACATATTCTCCATTCACGAGACGTTTTGCTTCCTCGCCTACTTGGGCCTGCTGCAGTTCGGCAGCCAGAAGATGAACGAAAAGGATCAGTTGTTCATCTACCTCAACAAGCATGCGGTTCTGTATGACACGACGTCCAGCAACCATGGTTACCATCAAGTCACGCCGAAGAGCTATCCCTGTAAGCACTACACGTTCCTCACCGTCACCGACTTGGACCTCTACTGGAACGATATGTACGCAATGGTCATTAACACGAATCTGGGCAATCGTCGCAGCGTAGTGGGTCAAAGCATCAAGCTGGAATATGCGCATGCAAAGCCGCTGCTGACAGCAACTCTGAAGCCGCAGACGATCGAGAGCGCTCTAGAGAACGATGTGGGCTACATGCCCGGAGACAAACTGGGAGTCGCTTGCACGGACAGCGCCATTTGGATGTACGTGAAGCGGAATTGGTTCTGGTACAATAAAGTATTTAAGACCTCTCTGCAGAGCAGCCACAAGCTAACCGCTGTGAAGCGAAGCAGCGATACTGCGAATATGCCCAAAGTGGGCGATATGCACAAAGCAAAGAAGCAGAAGTTCAAGCTGGTGCAGCATAAGACACAGAATATGCTCAAGAAGGCCATGTTCAATCTCTCACGCCTAAGTCAGAAAACCAAGATCATTGTACGCAAAGTGAAGCCGTCGAAGCGCATGTCGAGTGCAAAGGGACGACTCCGGTTTGACGCCATCGATCGAACCATATCGGAGAAGATGGGCAACTCGCGAGCGGCATTCAGCACCGGTGAAGATAAGCTCATTCTTATTTGCTGGGCGTGCAGCGACTACCTGACTGCCTACAATAAGAAGCGCACGATAGCATCAGCAATCATTCGCGATTTCATCCACCGGGTGCTGCCTAACAGCACGAAGACGTCGCTGGCATACAAACGGCGCAGCACTCAATTGCGCAAAGCAAACAACTTGGAAGAGCAATCCGATGTGCTTAACTTCAAATTCTCCTCGGACTTCTTCACGGAGAAGTACTTCAGCGTGATTCGCGACAACTTGAGGCGCGACTCATGCACATCGGTCAGCGACGTTAACTTGAACCTGGCGTTCATCTACCTCACCTACTTCATCTACAAGCGCTGGAAGGCGAATCCGGAGAGCATTGTTTATCCCAGCAAGAGTCCAATAATGCGCGATTACCTCAGCGACTTCTCCGCGGATCAGTTCCAGAGTATGCCCGACATTGACGAATCGTTCTGCGCGGATCCGCAAAGCGATGACGACATCGTGCAGGATGTCATTGAATCCGTTATCCACAGTTCGCTCAGCTCCCAGTTGCCGAGCGCCAGTTGGCCCTTGCAGCTGCTGCGAGTCTACCAAAGCTTCTCCGAAGAGATGATACGAATGAGCGTGCTGAAATTGCGCGACCATCAAATCATCTCTGGCCGGAAATTGAAGGACTCCCAGGAGGGCGCAATTCGCATGAGTGGCATTACCTATAACTTGTCGTTCAACTACACCTTCAAGCAAATCACCAATTTTCCGCATTGCGTCTTCAATGAAGCGCATCAACTGTTTGCCGCCATGCTGGAGCGATTTGATCTGCTCAAGATCAATGGGGTGTCCATCGACAAGCTGGAGCAGGGACATGGCTTGTGCATCAGCGAATACATGACCAAGCATCGAATGAACTACGTCTTTGATCTGCCGGAAGATGTGATCACACTCAATGCGAACATGAGCGATTTCACCGAACTGATTCGCGAGCTGACGCAACGCTACGAGCGCTTGCTGAAGAAGACAAACGAGGCCGAGGACAAGGAGGATTCGGAGATGGTTGCGCAGTTGGAGTCGACTCTGGAAGCATTCTTCGATTCGCAACGTGATGACTCACCGGACAATGACACTATGCCGCCGAAATCGGATAAGAGCGACCGCAAGCAGACGGATACATACACCAAAGCAGATCGCCGGCTAAAGGCGTGGAAACTCTCCGATATGGCATTCATGCTCACCAAGGGCTTGTTTCCGGACCTCGACGACGATGAGCGCTTGGAAAAGCTAAATGAGCACTTCGTTATTCGCTATCCCACCTGCAGAGCGCACCTGGATATGAACTTCAAGGAGGATTATACAATCATCCATGAATGCCATTATGATATCATGGTCGATAGTCAGGAGATTCTAAGCTCAGTATTGAGTGATGTGCTGATAAATAACTACATAAGCGGCAACGTCGAGGCTAACTTGGACGTAAAGAGTCGCCAAGTTTTGAGTTTCATCTATGGCAAAGGCAGCCTTGGTGCATCGAGTGGCGATCTTAAGGTAGGAGGCATGACGCAATATTGAGTAATCAATTCCGTAAACTCGAGTGATTCACGGAAATGTCATTGATACCATCGCCGTGCGCGCTTAGTTTATTTCTCCAGTTGCTTTCGTCAACATTCATATTCACGGTGTACCGTATCACTTTCAAAACTTATCTCCGCCCACTACTCAGTAGCGGAGCGTGGGGGGTGCGGTGGGTACGGGCCGCACTGGGCGGTACATAAAACTACAATTCGCGGCACCCCTCAAAGTCAAGGCGCAACGGGCAAGCACGGGGATTACTCGTGAATTTCTCGTGAATTTGATGTTAATGATTATCTTAATTCTTTAAGTTTTCGTATCAAAAAATGATCCATCACGTTGAAAGGCGTGGTATAGTAGAAACAAGACATGCATTGATCGGTATTTGGTTCCTCACGGATCACATCATTGTTATTCGCAAAATTCGGCGTTACAGTGAGTCGACCTTTCAGTACCAGGAGTATCTAGAAATGAGTTATTGCTCTTTATGGTCATCCAAATACTCTCACGTTGCCCGCTTATGTACCGAGAATTGCTTAGAATTCCCGAAAAGCTATTTAAATTACGTTTTATAAGGTTTTCATAAAAACTATTGCTTTTCTATATTAATTGGTACCGCAGTGAGAAAATGTAATAAAATCAAAAGTGTCGCGGCATCCACTTTGAGAAACTGTGCCGTAGACCAGAGGTTTCCAAACTGGGAGGCGCAGTTATGTAGAAAGGGTAGCGCCAAAGAATAGAATACCCCGAGGAGGGGTATACTGGGTATATACTGGGCTTATTTGGGTGAGCCGCCGAATTAATATTTTTCTATAAGGGGAGGCATATTTGCCTAGAGCCGAGGTCGCCAAAGTGGGGTCTATAGACCCCCCAGGGGCCTATTTGCCAAAGGCAGGCGTCTATCTGAGCCAGGGGGTCTATTGGGGGTCGAAGTAAAGTTAGTTGGTTAACTTTGACCAGCATACTTGCGAGAAGGGCCATCTCTTTCCTACTTTAATTGTCGCTTTTCCTT
>JAOEHK010013870.1:0-11063 GCA_025447835.1 Labidoglobus nevermanni | reverse complement strand
GCCCAGGACCGGCAGTTGTTCTGCCAGCCTACTTAATAACAACGGCCAGGCGACTACGATAAGTGTGCCACTACACTCCCATATAAATAGCATTGGACCAAGCAAATATGTCCGTTTTCCTCGGTATATCCGGATTCTCGTTATATCAGGGCTCGCTATAACCGAGTTAGACTGTATACTTACTTAGGCTGTCAGCTTTCATTGCTTTATTTGTATTAATTACATTGTTTTCTTACTTAAGTTAACAAAACCAATACCAACGCATGTTAATGACACTTTGATCGAACCTGCAACTGGATCGTCATCCTCACTTTGATTGTTTTCAATTTTAAAAGTAATTCCAAAGAATTCATGCAAATGTTGTAAGAAGCTAATAGTATAATCTGTTAGTGGGCCCAAAACCATTTTGGAGACATCTTTCTGGCCCAGCGCCATAGTTAGAAGGGCTACAGATTGGCTGCAAGAGTCGGTGCAACCTCCGAGATATATTTCTTGAATAAGTCTTTGAGCTGCTGCGGTTCCAACGTCTTCTGGTAGAGTTGGATCGCCTCCATGCTCTTCTTGGCTCTTGGACACTTGTTCAGCGGAATAGACGATGTTTTTAGTCGTTTCTGCGTATAAGTGTATTCCAAATCCAGGGCTTTTCCCAGCTGCTTTGCCTTTGCATTGATCTGTATGTATATAAACATCGGGAATGAATTGCAATAAAACACTTTTGGCCGAGTCCACCATTCGATTAGCGATTGCTGGCGAAACACGAAGAGCATACGCTGTTCCTCGAATACGTTTCACCATGCCTGAATCCAAGAGCTGAACAGGCATCACCTGCCTTCGAATTGGGCATTTCAGATTAACTTCCGCACCACCCAGAGGGGGCATTCCTAACAAGATAAATGACGATTCTTATCAGTAAGTAGTTATGCCAAAAACGCTCATTTCCATACCTCTTTTGGTAATTTTTAATTGCAAATCCTCATCTTCCAAAATGAACTTTTTGAGAGTCGATATCATAGACATTTTCACATGATCTATTGAGGGATCAATGTTATTCGCTGAAACGCCTTGCAGGGTGACGTTTAATGGCATTTTACAAAATAGACCAAGCATAAGAAGGACTTCTAAGTAATATCCTTTAAAAGATAACAATCCAAGGTGCATTTTATGTAGGGAATTCTGAGGATGAGCTTAAACTTACCCAAAGACCTTTGTGGATTGCATTCGTGTACGAATTCACCCCCATGCAATAAACCAGGTTGGAAATATAAAACGGTACCAGTTTCGTTCAGTTCGATGAACGTGCCATTCGTCAGCTTATCCAGAAGTCGAATCAAACTGATTTCATACTCCTTCAAACCCGGCTCATCCGATTGCGCTCGAATATCAATAATTCGTACCGGTTTACCACTCAGCACCGATAATGTTAAACGTTGACGAAAATAGTTGCATCCCTTATAGATAAGGGTATTCTTTCGTTTGCCAATTGCTGGCATTTTGATAATACCTACACTGTTCAAATATGAAAAACCAACATTTTGTTGGGTTAGGAATGAAGCACATGTTGATTTAGTTCATAGTTTCTTGTCTAGATGGTACTATATTTGTTTAGATTGTTTGAAAGTTTTGAATTATTTATCTAATCTATAAATTGAACTATAGTTGCAACTAAATGGGTTAAAATGAATAAGATAAAAGACAAATATCTTATATCTTGTAGCTAAACATACAACTTACGATACTAAATTAGATTTAAAGATTAAAGTACATATATGTCCATCAGAAAACCGAAAGAAGAATAACTAAAGAACAAACTGCCTTGTATCCATCTATTAAGAGCGCAACTTAACTCGTCCCTTATCTATAGATCCAATGCATTTGTGTTCTAAAGTCGTATTTCAAGTCATCTTCAATGTGTTCGTCGACCGGTTTTATATCAGAGTTAGTATGTCCATTGGGATTTATTCGGGGGTAATAATTGAAGATCGAAAGTTCATTCAACTTGCTGGCTGAACTGAAGTCGTTCGAATCACCGTGAGACTGGTGCTGAAGAAGCCATGGTAGGATAGGCAGATACATTTTGGGCTGGTGTTCATAGTTTAATAAATATTCCAGTGGGCTAGGATTCAACCAGAAGACTTCGTTTTTTATTGGGTGATGAAAGTCTCTTTCTTGGTAGCGATGATTGCCTTTCGGCGGATAAATCGAAACCGGATTATATTTTTTGTAGTAAATTAGTTTCGATGGCTTCCTGCAATGTCAATAGATGCATAATTGGACGTTCCCAAATCAAGCGTGATTTCAAGAGAGATTTCGAATTAATGTAACTGTTGAATTGTTTCTTTCTTTGCTATTCCTTGGTAATGGTAAAATTTTAAGTGAGCTAAATGATTTTATAGGATATAATTTTTCATATCGAAAGTTTGAGTAGTTACTCTCTCTGATCAAATTTGTAATTAGCAGGTGCAGTTAAAATTTTGCCCATTTTGTGGTTTTATAGAGATATGATTATAATTTACTTGAAATTGACGCTTGCTGATAATTGGTAGTTAGAATTGATGACGTCATCGCCGAGTTGTGACCATAGCAGAATCAATGGGACATACATCACATGCATATATATATATATTGGAAATTTGGAAATGTTCAGCTTGGTTCCGCGAATAACGAAATTTTTAACGCAATTCTGGCATTTGAAATCTTTAGAAATTCTAATAGCCGATTACACATAGAAAGTGTACTTTTATTCATACTATAATTATCCCATTTACAGCAATCCAGTTCCTCATGAAACCATTTTACATTGAAAGTGAAAGATATTTGACAATACCTGAATGTGAGCTAGTGTAATAAGTTGTGAAAAATACGGTAAATAAATACCTGTTATAGATAGTTCCAAATGCACTTTGAATGCAGTTCATAACAAGGACCATTATTATCAGTGTCTACAATTGAATGCAGTAAAGACAATAGATTAGAATACTTTGATGACAACTCACCTTCAAAAGAATGATTGAATAATTGGAATGGTGATTACTTTCCATAGTAGTTCACTATGAATTCGAATAAGAATTGTTAGGAATTGAAGTGGTATAATCAAGGAATGGATGATTGCAAAGTTGTGCGTTGAATGAGCTGCTCAAGCGCATTGAACATCTTCAAGTGAAGTGAAGAATTTGTAATGGGAAAAGATGCATTAAGCCATTAGAGCCGTGGTATAGCATTGATGAAAGCGTACTCCTGATGAAGGAAATTAAGTAAGCGTTCGTACAATACAGTTTCAATTGTCGATGGTTAGAAAACGGAAGAAATTTGCTCGAAAACAATGGCGAATTTAAAGTGAAATTGAAATATTCAATGGAGGAAATCATGAAGCGAGGAAATAACGATGGAAAAATAGCTATTAATCATATTGAATCGATTCTGTAATCGATTTCCGGACTACTCGGTAGTGTTTATTAATTTTTGACATAATGGAATGTATTAATAGTAATCATTTTCCTCAAGCTTGAGGAAATATTTGTATAATCAGTCGCGTATGCAATATTAATGAATTAGTAACGATTGAAATTACAATAGCAATGGCGAATAGTTGAACGCTAGATCGGTATTAATTTATGAAAATATTGACGAGAATGACTTTCCCCACTGCACTATTGCGGATATAAACGAATGCCAATGAGATAAATGAACTACAAGACTCTTAAGTGGATTGCATGAATAATGTGAATTAAACTGTTGCCTTCGATCATACAATGTTATTCTGAATTACAACTTTACTTTTCCGTGTTAAAACTATCAAAACACCTTTTAGTTCATTGTTTTTCTATTACTACTGCTATAATGAGTAACTGCCATTAGTTGAAAATGATCATCTAATAAACAGAAAGAGTGAAAATGAAAGAGTATCCTCATCTTATAAATACCCACAAAAAGGGCTTTCCGTACATCCTATTGGGTTATGCTCTCGAAATCCTATTGGTTTACCTTTTCCTTCCAGTTGTTTATTCCCCTGTATCCTAACGGGTAGGCGATAAAGTTTCAATGTTAGGCAACGCTAAGGGTTCTAAAATGCAATTTCTTTTACCATTCCGGATACTCTGTTAAATTGAGAGGTATAAAAGAGATTATTTTGGACGCAAGAAACCCAGAATATACAATATAATTCAGAACATTTGTAATAAAGTACCATTTTCATAGGTGTTATATACAGAAACTATCGCACAGGCCGCCAGTTTCTTGGAAGCCCCAAAACTGTGTAGACCCTTGAAAACCCTCCTTAACTAATATTCTAGTATGAATTGTTAGTCATCGTTATTATTGCTGAGCGTGATTTACTTTTCTGCAAAGGTAGCCATTCCCGCTCGCGAGTTCGGTGTGATTCCGGGACTCGCTGCCCCAAATTGATTATTGTACCACCTCCCTACCTATTCTATGCCCCCCCCTGGCGTAAAAAGATCCGGTCGGTATGGTTCGGAGCACAACATATTCCTCTCCAAGGGTACCCGTTAACTGTTTTTTTTTTCAAGCTTTTCAAACGAAAAAAAGCGAAGTTATCCTCTGGCTGTTCTTGAAAAGCAAACTTCTATTTGATGCCGTTCAAGGAGGCAAAAGAAAAATGGGTTATAAGGGTATAGGTATCACATCTTATCTTTATAAAAAAAATTGATAAATAAATGGCAAAGTTTGTTGATAATGGGCCACATATCATAAATAGCTTCGGCTTCGGCCTAACCCAGACTAAATCCCGGTCTGGTAGTCAATCGTCTTGGAGGCATTAAATAGTTAAAGAAATTCCTGGCGAAAGTTGTTTACGACTTATATGGATATAAATATCGCTCGACGAATTGGTTGTAATGACATTACAATTAGCTGTAGTGAAGTTCAATAGAATTTCAATGCAATCGAACTTGGCTACATAGGCTTGAATTTTTAGCGTTCCAGCTCTTTGCCTAGAGAAGGTAAGAGAGGATTGTGTTCGAGTTGCCGATAACTCTACAGCATCTCAAGCACCGGAGTGGCCAACTGATAGCAAATAGTATTGCCGGCCTTTCTTCGTTTGCTGCTCGAGCGAATTTCGTCAAGCGTTAATGAACTCGCTCCCCAAGTGGGGAGCCTTCTTAGCGTTTGCTGCTACTGCTGCTTTTTTGCGCAAAACTTTCATGCAGCAATTTTTGTTTCTATTACACTATTCACTTCCCTTTCATTTCATTTCGCTGCCGGCCTACCTATAAATATCGAGTGGCTGTAATTCGACATTCATTCGCATCGCGATTTCGCCACCAAAGCAACGCGCCCGTGGTGTCCTCGCCATCCTCTAAACACGGAGTCCCATAGTTCAAACAGGATGTTTGCCAAATTGATTGTAAGTCTTGGATTGCATCGGGTCCGTTCAAGCATTTATTAATCAGGACAATGTTTCGTCTTGTAGTTTACAATCACTTGCATTGTCTGTATTGCTGAGTTGACCAGCGCTGGAGGCGGAGGAACGCATCACAAGAAGGTCATCATTCATGTTCCAATGAAAATTCACAAGATCCATCATACCCACACGATTTACAAACATGTTGGTAAAGGTGGCGGAGATCATGAGTACTACAAAGTAATTGGACATAGCGGTGGCATTGATCATGGTAAAGCCGTGGAGACATCCGGTGACCACGGTGGTGACGCAGAAAGTCTCGGAAAGTCCCATGACTTTGGACAGAGTTTCGGAGGAGGTTTTGGCGGAGGACATGCTGACGGAGAGGACAGTGGCCATGACAGTGGTCACGCGGCTGTGCTAGAAGAGAGCCATGATACCGGAGGACATCATTTCGGCGGCCATGACTTCGGTGCTAGCTTTACTGGTGGCCAGCATGAAAACGCGTTGTCCGGTCACTCCACCGACGAATTCGATGGAAGCACGTACGTAGGATCTATGTTGGGTGGTGCTAAAGGTCATCAAGTCCAGCACGAGGAGACGCACCAGAGCTATAGTGGTTACGATTCCGGCTTTAGCGGTGGTCACGGCGGCGGCGAAATTGCCCATGATGCCGAATCAATGTATGGTGGTTCCTCCTCTGGCTCTAGCTCCGGACATGGATTGTCCAGTTACGCGTCGTCTGGCTATGGTAGCAGCCATGGCCATTACGGAAATACAGGAGGAGAATATGGCGGCTATTAATCACTAGATTTAGAATCCGCACATTCCGTGTGATTACTGAATCGACTGCTAGTCCTCGCAAATTTTCAAATTGCTAACAAAAATTAGCAATCAAGCTTGCTTCGTTCAGTACACAATTTTCGGGAAACTGGCAGCAAATATGATTGGATTTTTTTAGATTCAGACTGAACATTGTTAATTAGTTGTTAAGTGATGCGTTTTAATTTATAAAACTTCATTTTGAAGCACTTGTTGATTGTATTGCCAATTCTATTGCCAATTTGTGCAAATAATGTCAGGCATTTAATAAATTATAGAAAACATGAAGCAAATTCTTGTTATTACTGATATACAATGAACACCGGAAGGAATTGCATTTTCATTCGTTTTGCCTTATTTCACTTTACAAAAGTGAAAGTCAACTCAAATTGTCTACTAATTTCCGATATGCTGAGACGACTACTTTCCTACCCTCCGAGCAAGATCCCGGAACTTGTCTACTAATTCATCTGGCTGGACCTCCAAATAAAGGTGAGCGTTAAGCGAGGTAATGACCTTATGTAAATAAAATAACGGTAAAGCGAAACAACGCAAAATGGGACAGCGTAAACCAGAGTCTTAATTTTTCTCTGCATTTTATGTAGTGTCATTCAATATTGAGTAATAAAATGCAATTATTCGAAAACTACTACAACATGATTTATGCTTACCATCAGAGCAAATGAAACAAACGCTTTGGCCCATTTTAGTTGCGGTATTTCCACAAATAAGTTCATTTATACTAAATACAGGAAAGTAAAATACTTCTGGCTGTAAGCACGAAGGAAATGTGAATAACTTATGATAATTCTTTCATTAAAAACAATCATTTTCATCATTATATTTAAATAACGGAATTTGAAACAATAATGATGTATATAATTAGAACAACAAATGAGATTCAATGAAATCGAAATGAAATTATCTCCATCCACTTTATAGCTTTGTAATTGAATGATTGATGAAAGTATACAATGTTTTCGGAAATGTTATCTTATTTGAAAATGAATTTCAAATATGTTTACATCTCGTCCAAATTTCTGCACAGTTCCTAAATCGTTGATAACAATGTAATGAGTTGGAATCTAATTAAAGCGGCGCGTCATTAAGGAATCGGAGATGATCAATTATTAATGCCAATGATGGTCGTCTTTCTTGAATTCATGGTGCACGTGATGATGATCGTGATGATGCTCCTTGGGCTCTGGCTTGTGATGGATAATCTTGTAGATTGTGTGCGTGTGTTTTATCGTTTTGATATGATGAGGCACATGGATAATGACTTTGTGATGTCTAGAACAATCTATGCTAACAATCTATTTGTTGGAACGCAGATCAACTCACTTTTTTCCGTCTGCATTCACAGTTAAAACGAATCCGGCAAGGATAGCAAATGCAAACACAAACTAGAAATAGAATAAAGTTGTGAATTCGGCCCTAGTTTGATCAAATAAGTACGTTACCAATGTTTTCAACTCCATTCTGTAACAGAAGCGCGCACTTGCAATTTCAGAACGTTGGCTTCGAGCAATAAACTTTCGATCTGCATTAAAGACACCGCGCAATTCGTTTATATACCGCGTTCGAATCATGACGCCATCAATGGGTGGCAAAACACTTTCATCAAACAAAATTCAATTTTTACTCTTTCACATCGCAGCCACCACCACCTGCACTATGATTATTCAATTTCTACTTGGCGGAATTGAAGTGCAATTTACTTCCACCGATCATCTTGTTACATTTCTAGCAATTTTCATTGTATTTGCATTATAAATTAGTTTTGCAACAACGACAACAGCAACAACCTACTTTTGCATTAAATTCAGTTCATTCTTATTGCACGCAATTGCATTTTACGCATTCTCGAACAGAACGCCAGGAATCCAAAGTTAAATAATCGATTATGAAGGAATCGCATCAAGTTTAATAAATGAATAACAAGTCCGGAATAAAGGGAAAGAGCGCGGAAGCTGCAAATTGCAACGGCAATTAATATGCAAGGCTTAGTGCGACTGCTTAAGAATGTCGTAAGTGCTCTAATGTGCTGGTTGGCAATACCCATTGGAACGGAAATGAAATAAAAGAAAATCTCGTTGCTCGTTCAATTTAATGACATTACATGTCAGGTGTTTGATGAAAGTTAACTCTAAATGAAAAAAATATTACTTTATTCGATAGCAATTTCTCTTCATATATAGGCATAGAAATGTCATAACGTAATCCACATTCCTACAGCTCTAATTGTATATTCTAAAGAAAATAAAGAAATGCGCAGAATAGAATAAACATGCAATCATTTAAGATTAAAGTATTACAAATATTTACATTCTTCAAATCAGTCTTATTGAAAATTGCACTTTAAATCATTATCAGTCTTTTACTTTGTACGTAAAGTATGCATTAATTGATGCAGTAGTTAGGGTTGCGAATTTGTTTGCTGATTTTGAGATAATGGAACTCTTCCTTGAGTGCTTTCCGGATGCTCCATGTCTTGAGTCACCGGGCATAAACAAGGAACCAGTTGCACATTATGCACAGCACTCGCAGGTGCTAGCTGAGCTTGGAGAGGAACTTGAATTGGTATTGCAGGGATTTGGATGGGTGCGCCAGTACTATCAATGAATTGCGGCTGCTGATATAGCCGCTGATAGTATGCTAAAGCTGGATATTGTTGCTGTTCCGGCGGGGGTTGCTGGCTATACTTAGTAGCACTGAAAATCAAAGCTAGACCATTGTTTGTTCTTGTACATGTTTTCCTTACTGTGTGGGGGAACCCCAAGAGAATAAAAATGCAGTACTTGATTGCGAAGAAATTGTTAAAAGAAGTAGCGTCTGTAAATGAAAATGGCATACAAGGTGTATTTTCTTTATTTGATTACTTACTAGAATTGCTGAATGTAGAGACATTTTGACGAGTTTCGATTCTCCACACTGTTTAATTACTATTGAATTTCTTTTTGACCTAAGATGTAACTTCCGACCGAAGTTGTGACTCTGCTTCTTGTTACATCAGCATCACCTTTTTATATGCATTTTTTGTGGTACCATTACCACCTCTTCTTGATACTAACGAGATGGCCATTGGGCTGCAGGTTTAAGCAAACCCTTTCATGTTTATGAGTAAGACCTATTGGTATTTTAATAGTGAACCGTTGTTGAATTCTGAAACCGTTAGCCTGACGTTCTTCAGTTTTTAGTTGGCCTCGATAAGAATGTGTAGTAATAGACGAAATAAAATCTAGCTTGATGCAAATGGGCTTTTGAAATGGCTTGAAATTAAGGTAATTTGTAATTTCAATCATATTAGAATTAATTGCCAGCCGATAGGAATTTCAGTGTCCACGCAATTGATCAAGTATCTTGCACAATTTTCGTGGCCAGTACTCAAATTATTCTGCTAGAATTGTGCTAGAAATTACATGCAGGAAAAGAAAGTTCATGTGCATGAAACGAAATTGTGAAGAATTTGTATTTATACTAATTAATGTCTGAAAACAAAAGAATTTCACGCTCTCGTGTCACAATTACGTAAATCCATTTTTGGTTCTGACTTAGAAAGAGTTCCAATTAAGGCACTTACTAATATACGAAAGTAATAACATTTCTTCATCATATTCATCATACAATATGCTAATTGCAAATTAGGGAGAGCGCTTTATACTGCACTTGATTATAAAGTCGAGAGACGTGAATTAAGTATGATTTGAGCATAATGATCGTACATTTTTCAGAACTAATTCAAATCACAATTTGATTCCATATGATGCCTTCGCCTTCTCTGCTTTTTTATGTCTATTTCAATGAAAGCATCACGTTTACATTGTAATTATGTAAATGTTCTGATGCACATCAGTGTGCTTGAATAATTTTAGATTTTATTCGAATTATTGCGATATTGAAAAATCATCGATCGAGCCTCCAAAAATAATCGATATCTGCATTAAAGTTATAGTGATAAATTCGCTATAGATGTCTATTTTGAAAGATCTAAAGACCAAATTCGTATTTAAATTTTTAAGTTTTAACAACGTCTTCAACTTCCTGTTTCATATTTTCTTGAGACGATTTTGGTGGTGGTCCTCTGATCAAGTTTTAATTATTTTGAAAGTGAAGATGCCTCCTTCAGGCAACAAAAAATATTTGTTATTGCTATTCGGGTATCATAGTTTCTCATAAAGTTAGTATTTAGTGAATTAAATCACTTCTAATGATTCTTCAATTACTGCATAGATATCAAAGTTCCATTCATTGAATCATGCATTATTTACCCAAATAAGATTGGCATATACAGTGGCGTAGCGTGGTTGTCTGCCACCCGGTGGGGAATTTTTTTTGCCTCCCCCTAAATAAGTTATTGTTAAATTTGCACCAATGCTAAAAATTGTCCGCTAGCACTATCTACGGCAGTGTTTCTCAAACTTATTTGACTCGTGGCACCCCAAAGCCATAAAACTTCAACTCGCGCCACCCCTCAAATCCAAGACAACGCGCATTTGAATTTAACGGTTATTTTCATTCTTTCGGTTTCTCATCAAAAAATTATCCATCATGTTGATAGACATGGTATCGTAGAAACAAGATAAAGACTTACAGGGAGTCGACATTTCAGTACCAGGAATACCTAGAAATTTGTTATTGCTTTTTCTGGCCCGCTAAATTCCCGCGTATGTACCGAGTATTGCGGAGAATTCCCCAAAAGCTATTTAAAGTACGTTTTATAAGGTTTTGTAGAAAACTTTTTGCTTTTCCATATTGCTCTTTTATGGCACCTTGATTTGTACCGGAGTGAGTAGGGGTGCCATGGCACCACTGGCGTAGCGTGGTTGTCTGCCACCCGGTGCGGAGGAAAATTTTGCCGCCCCCCTGATTGATAATATTTACG
>JAOEHK010013859.1:0-11067 GCA_025447835.1 Labidoglobus nevermanni | reverse complement strand
GTGCAAGCGGCGCGGTGGTTCCGTCGGCAGGAACCGTTAAGAGCGCCAGGACGCGCGCGAGCTCTTCGCGGAGGGCGAGGACTTCATCCTCCAGTTGTGAGATGCGGGCCTTGTCCGCCGAGGCTTCGGGCGCTAGGCACTCATACGAGTTTCGCACTGATGCCATTACGGCGCCGTGGGGGGACGAGCCGTCAACGCGCGAGGGGCTGTCGCGCTGCGGGGTTGTAAGTAAGCCGCACAAGGCGGACTTACCTTTCGTTGCAGCTCAGGCTGAATCGCAAGCGATTGCACCCTGTACTGATGGGAGCGAGAGAGAGCGGTGAGGCTTGTGAATTCTCAGGAAGAACACAACAACCACCACTGAGCACAAAGTTGACACGTCCGTCTCCAACGAGTGTTCGTTCGAGACTGCCGTTTGTTCGGCATTAGATTTGGACTTCAAATTTGGTTAGACAGTTGACAGTGCTGTAACCTCAAAAGGTGTTCTTTTGCAAGTGTAAAAACTCGATTAAATCGCTTTTCCGGGGCAAAGAAACATTACGATATCACTCAGGACATTGCACAGTATCCTTTGAAAAAAAAATTGGAGAAATCGGCCACTTTCTGAAATACTTAATATACACCTTTGCGAGTTTTAGCTGACGTTCATTTTCTTTTCATTGTTTCTTTTCGAACCATTTCTACCTCATCATCATCAAGATCAAAGTCGTCTAAATATTCCATTGCCGTTTCCATGGTTTTAAACTCTAATAATTTAAAAACAATTGTTCAATCTGTAGGTGTTCTTCTATTGTAATACATGAAGAAACTTATTCTAAAATTGTATTTACAATATGTTGTAGTTGCTATAAACAAAATATAAGGTTATGATTTTCGCGCATATTTTGGTCGCTAAGAAATTTAAATTTTTGTCGGCCATTTTATATTATCTGCCGTCTAATTTATTTATTTGTCGTGCATTTATTGTATATGCCGTGCAATTTATATATTTGTCGTGTAATTTATATATTTGTCGTGCAATTTGTGTTTGTCGTTAAACTTATTTTGCAGTCGGGCGTAGTATATTTTCGTCGTTCCTAACATCAATTTGGTCGCTATTTTCCTCTTTTTTGTCGTAACGATAAATGCATGCCGTATTTTAGTTTTATTCAACAATAACAACTTATTGAAACCAGTAGCGTAGCTTGGGTGGTGCGGTGGGTGCGGTCCGCATCCGGCGGCACATTTAGAAGGCGGCAAAATGTTGATAATTGGTATGATACCGTTCATAGAATGTAGATACCACAATCATAGGCCAGCAGCCTGCGGAAATCACAACTTTATGCCGACAGTGCATTTTCTGCGTAAAGAGGATGCTGAAGGCTATTGCGCATCTTTCATGCTGCTTGAAACTTTGCATGCAATTTACTCACGATTGTGAAGTGTTACCGCCATCAAACTTTGACTTTTCCTAAAATAGGCATAGAATATATTTTTCAGTATTTTTGTACAATTCTTTTATCAACTTTCGGAGAAAATTTTGGCCCGTCTGCAACCTACCGAGAGCGGTCATTTTGACCGCCGGCGGCGGTAGTTCGTCAATGGTTCCAATGTATACCAAAGCTCAGATTTCATCTCTTTGAACTTTTATTTATTAATTAAATAGTGAAATATTGTTTGGTAGATACTAACATTCAAAATGTCAAAGGATTTCAAAATATTAAGAAATTTTTAAAAAGCAATATAGTGTAGCGACATCTAGCGAGCGACGCCGTTTTCAAAATGTCATACATAAAAATCTAGAAACGTAAAAAAACATGGAAATAAGTAAAATTTCAGTCAGAGGAGCACAATGAAGAGGAAAATGGGATATATCAACATCTGGAACTGGAAATAAAAATATATTTTTCCAGTCAGTGCAGTATATCCTTT
This sequence comes from Labidoglobus nevermanni, assembly GCA_025447835.1. NCBI lineage: Eukaryota > Metazoa > Arthropoda > Insecta > Coleoptera > Staphylinidae > Labidoglobus > Labidoglobus nevermanni. The sequence continues at coordinate 9,156 of JAOEHK010013859.1, read as the reverse complement.
TTAGGGAGAAGCTAGGCCCAACAAGATATGGTAAACGACATGTTCTGAAAGAACATTTCATTTGGGTTGGGCGTCCATGAGTTAGTTTTGGGAAGTATTTAGAAGCGAAAGGAAACAAAACTCGGCTGAATTATTCGAGTGCAATATAGCCCCCGTACATGTGAAGCAAAAAATTTAAATGTCTTTTATTTCTCAAACAAGAATTGTGGCCCTGCTCTATTTTCGAAAACAATGAGTAGGAATGAATTTATTGGAGTTATGTGGTTCATTAGATTTGATAAGACGATCTAAAGAAGCCTGCATTTACAAATTCGCAAAGTTGTCATCATTTCTACAATGAGGCATATTCAATGAAAATTCGCAAAATTTGAATTAAATATGTATTACGAAAGTAGCTCTTATATTATTAATTTCACAAGAAAGGATTCATTTTGTACATTAAAAGACATAATTGCTATTTTTTTCAGCAGGCGGTCAATTTGACCGCGCGCGGTAGGATTAGGTATAAACGAAATGCTGGTAGGTTTAGTGTTAACAATACCCTTCAGACTCAGGTGATTATTATTATATTATTATATTTGGGGGTCATTTGCGATCAAGAACCCGTCGCGATCGGACGCACCAGTAGCACTCACAGCGACCAAATAAAAAGTCAGAAAAGTGACACAAACACCGGAACATTTGGGTTGAGCCAAACCCAAATGTTCCCGCACATCCCAGGACAAACTCCTCCAGCAAAAAGGCCCACCCTAGTGGCTACAATGATGGGCACTCCCAAAAACACCAAAGAAGCCGACGTTACGTCACTGGTAAATACACCCACAGTACCCCCCAGTACAACAAACAAAAAAAGTGCTGAACAAGATAGCATATTGCGCTACTTCACGGTACAACAAGCATAAACGGGACGCAATATCAAACGACATAACAGTACACAATAATGTCACAATACCTACGAGTAACAGATTTGCGCAACTAACTATTGAAACAGATGATGGGGCAAAACCAAAAAACAAAACCCTCCACCAATCTACATTAGAGAAAGAAGCACGACGGCCTTGACTTCCAAAATAAAAGAAATCGCGCAAAAGGACTACTTCCTGGTAGACCTAAAGAAAGGTGAGTTGTATGAAACCAAAGTGCAACTATCTGACGAAATAGATTATACCACGCTGACTAGATGGCTGGAGTCCGAAAACAAAAAGTACTACTCTTTCCAATGCAAAAGTAAAAAAGGACTCAGAGTCGTCATAGAGGGGATTGATCACGAAGTCAACCCAGATCAAATAAAATCGGACCTAGAAAACCTTAATTTCAAAGTAAATTGGGTCCAGAATATCCAAAATAGGCACAGTCCATGTTCAAGGATGAGCTAACTCCAGAATCTAGTGTTCCACCGAAAGGAAAAACCCACCCAATATACGACCTTCACTATGTACTACGCAGACGAGTAACGGTTGAAGAGCCGCACAAGAGATATGGCCCAGTACAATGCCTAAACTGCCAAGAGTTCGGGCACACCCGTTCATACTGTAAACTTGGGACAGTCTGCGTAATTTGCGGTGAAAATCACAGCTCTAAAAACTGCACTAGCAGCGATAAAGGCCCCTCGGCTAAAAAATGTGGAAACTGCGGAGGAAATCACACCGCGAACTACAAAGGCTGCATGGTATATTCAACAATTAATAGAAAAATGCAGGATAGGAGGACACTTACCAAGCCCAATTTAAAACAGCAAGGCTATGCACCAATCCTGAAATCCTTCCCACCATTACCGACAAACCAAACATGTAGCCAAACGACCCTTCCTCCAACAACTGCCCCTCCCCTGAAATCATATTCCCATTCATTATATCAAGAACCCCAACTCCAAACGAACCAGCAACTCGAAACCCAAATGGTATTGACATTAGTCAATAACATACAACAATTAACGACTGCAATGATGCAAATGCAAGAATTACAACGCCAACAAATGCAAATATTAACAACTCTAGTAAAGTAACTTTCGCCATCCTAGAAATAGCTCAATGGAACGCAAACGGTATCTTAAACCATAAACGAGAAGTAGAAAACTTCCTATTAACCAATGATATCGACATTTTCCTTCTATCGGAGACCCATCTTACCTGCAAGAACAACCTGAAAATCTTCGGATACAAAACCTATGCAGAACATCACCCGGACAATAAATCATGCGGGGGTACTGCCATACTCATAAGACAGAATCCGCTACCACCCACTACCTAACAGACAAACCCAAAGAAGTTGCATTACACATCCCTACGAAGCACGGAATTCCATACACTTCAATATCGCAGCGATCTACTGCCCACCAAAATTCACCGTTACCAAGGAAGATTTCGTAACACTATTCGAGGAGCTGAAAAACTGTTTCCTGGTTGCGTGTCAACACATGCGTCCCACCACACCAAAGTTTCCGTAAACTGGTCTTTGTTCCAACAAAAATCCAACAATACCTATTGCCCCAACACCCGGCTAAGCTCCCCCGATGACATAGAAAACTCCTTGATGTACTTGCAAGACACAATAACTGGGACTATTCAACATTCCTCCAAGATGACCGTCAACAAAGACCCGGGAAAACCCCGAATAAAACTACAAACTAGGAACAGACTAGTCACCCAACTGCTGGCTGAGAAAAGATTAGCTAAAAGACACTGGCAAAACCATTCCATTTACAGTAGAAGCCAAGTAGCGGACACAGCTGGTAAAAGAAATGGGTACACAAGTCTCCAAGCGCGATGACGCGAGCGGAGATGCCAACAACATTGTCAAAATACGGAGCTGATCGAAATTCTGCTCACGGCCCAGATGGTGCTGCTAGCACTCAACTTCACCTACCAGCTATACAAAGACCATAGACGAGGCCTAAAGCGTAACCACTCCAGAGAACTGCGAGCGAAAGGCCTGGTTAAGGACCTCCACGCTGCATTGACATCCGCCCAATGGTGGGAGAGGATGTCCACCCTCTATTTAGGTTAAGATTCTGTAGCATAATACTTGCGAGAGTTCTTTTGATGAACTGATTCAAGTAATTCAATAAAAATCATAAAACCAAAAAAAATATTTGGGGGTCTACAGGCACCATTCGCCCTGAGCACTGCCGCCTAAGAGTCCTATTGTACTGTGACCCTCTAACTTAAAATCCAAGTGACTCGTTTTGAATTTCTTGAAGGAAATTCAATAGGTCCGTCCCTTGGAGGCATTGCGATTATGTCCGAGGGCGTCAAGCTGCCCCTCTTCCATACGCGCTTTTAGTGTCATTTACGATGGTCCACAAATTTCAAATGAATTTTTAATATTCGCGTTACCGCGAATTTGCAGTCACCATATCCATAAAGTTTTTCCTGGTATTTTATTTCCATGGTATCGAGGTAATTGTCATCCCCGTGCTTGACCAGGTGAAATAGTGGCCCACGAGTTCATTTAGGTTGGTCGTCCTTACCATAGATCAGTGATTCTCAACCAATGTGCCGCCAAATTATCCTACTAAGTAAATTTATCTATCTTTTCTAACTTATGCAAGATTCTAACATACTAAATAAATCTATTAAAACTGACGGCGTAATAATGTTAACATTATTAAATTATATCATTTAATAAGAAAAACCGCTCGGTAGCGGAGTGTTTAACGTACAGAGTTGCGATGCCGAAGGTGTTGGGTTCAATCCGTGGCAGGGCATTGTAGTTTAAAATCCATTGTTGGGTCTGCAACCTCACATAATGCTGGAAAAACACGAAAAAGCTACCGAGCGGCCAGTGGAAACGTCTGAAAGACGTGGTTGCATTACGCTCTTCCACGAAACCCCACACTGCAAGAAGCGGTAGAGCGGGTAGTGATTATATATGTATTAATAAGAAAAATAGTTTTAAAATGTAACATGTTGTAATATGTTACATGAAATCGCCAAATATGTGCCGCAACAAAAAAAAGGTTAAGAATCACTGCCATAGACAGTGCTGGCGGACAACCACGGGGAATACCCAGTATCCTCTCACCCGAAGATGGGTATTCCCCGTGCCTGTCCGTCACCTGGGCATAAATATTGTCAATTAGGAGGGCGGTAAAATTTTCCTCCGAACCGGGTGGCAGACAACCACTGACTGAAACTATTTATAATTTGCTTGTAATGGAATTACAAAAAGGGAAATGCATGTTCCAAGTCTATTCCAAACAAACTCTCCTTCAATCTTCTTTACAAATTGTTTCATAACTTATGCCAGTAGCTTGACGTGAATTTTCAGGTATTATATAATTGTATAAATTTTAACGAAAACAATTTGTAGGCATTCGCCGATTCCCATGATGAAGATGATGATGATGATGAAAACATTGAATTAAATAGTTTCTTGTGTGAATCCTGCGATCGTGAATTCTGCACTGAAGAAACATACTTAGAGCATATGACGGAACATCAAATTTGCGGCATTGACGGCTGCAATTTCACCGCTCATCAACTCTTGGTTTTGGCTCATATTAAAGTACAACATTCGAGTGGCCTTTATGATAAAATAAGAAACATTTCCACACCAGAAGATATTGCAAAATGGCGACTGGAAAGAAAAAAGAATTATCCCAGCAGAGCTAACATCGCAGCAAGATATGAAAGACAAGAACAGATGATAAAACGTGGTGAGCGAATCCATCCGAAAAAGGAACGCTTTGCTAAGAAAAAGGAGAAAGCTGTATTTAAAAAGAAGAAGCGGAATGTTCGAAAAAAGCATCGTGGGCATCCAACAAAGCCCGTATCTCTAATTGAGGAAACAGCTGATTGGAATGGAACAATGTTTCCATTTCCAGGGATAAAATATATGAAAGAAGGTAACGATGATCAACAAAATGGTGCCATTAGTGATGATGAATGGGATACCTACCAAGAGGCGCATAGTCAGGTAGACTACGGATCACAAAAACTGAGCAATGCTTTACAAGCACTAATGGGAGCATATGATACTGAAACGGACAGCGAAACTGAACATATTAAGGAAAAAACTACCAGAAAAGGTTTAACTGTCACAATGGACGATGATTCCAAAAAAATAATTGTAAAGGCTGTAGATGTCGAGAAGAAAAATGAGAGTATCATCCTTCAAAAGGCCACATGTGAGGATGAAGTAGAAGAATGTAAAATATTAAAAGTGCCTGTTTGTCTACCTGATAGAGATAGCGATATGAAAAATGATCGAATAGAAGGAAGAAAGCGTAATATGTTATCTGATAATTCTCTAATTCCCGCCAAAAAGAACAAACATTCAAAGAAGAAGTTTAACAACTTTAGCAAGCCAGTTCAAACTAGAAAGCCTACGCTTCTTCAAAAATTGCTTGACAATGAAATAAGGCATGAACGAAACGTTATTTTACAGTGTATCAAGTATATTGTTAACAATAACTTCTTTGATATTAGATAAGTCCTACCACACTTCAATAATAATAATATTGAAATAATTAACATTGTCTACATCCGTTATTCTCAACTTTTTTGCGGTACACTCCTGAGTAAAGACCTTTCCCAGGTTTTCCATCGAGTACAGTCGTCAGCGCCTTTTTGCCACTTTCGACGATGCTTCCTAATTCATTTGGGGATGTTTTTTCATTGTGTAGCGAAGACGGCATTTCGCAAGTATTAATTACGCAATTTCTACAGTTGCCAATGCTCTGTAATTGCCAAATACAATTTTTTTGAAGGCTGAAAAACAACGAAGTAGATCAAGGTGAGCAATTTGAAGAGATCCACCGTAGATAATTTTAAGTGAACCTAATTAGTCGTGTGGAATAAATAAACACTCATGTTTTCTCAGTGTCTGTTTCTCTTTTTTGAACATTGACCCTTATATAATTTTGCGGGACCTCCATCCCGCATAAAAGAAAGTTTCACTTAAGTCAAATAAAACCATCTAAATTTAAGGCACGGGAAGTACCCTATGATGATTATCACGAAAACCGATGACGCAATTAAATGTCCGGAAATACTTCATGAATGGGCCGACTGTAAATTCACCAAAATGCGAATATCGCCCTTTTTGCAGGTATTCCGATCAAAGTTAACCAACTAAGTCCATATACACTTCGGTATGTGTGAATAGCATATTAAGAATTGATTTTGCTTTGACTCCAGCTTTGGCAAATAGACCCCCACTTTGGCGACCTCTGCTCTAGTGCGTATACAAGTTTAATCTTCCTTAAATCTGGAAATAAAGTGTATTAATTGAAAGCCAATTGGAGCCAAGAATATATTTTATAAAACGAAATAACTAGGAAAAACTTTGGTAATTTTAATCATATGTGCATTAATATTCTGGATCTAGTACTCTGGAGAATGGTAACGTTGAGAGCTGGGGAATACTGAATTTCGAGTTTACATTAGTTTATTTTTAACTTGAAACCATTTGCACATTCTCATCTGCATTCGAAATGAAATGCTACGTAAAATGTTTTCAGGAAACAACACTCACAAAAAGAATGTAGATCAGAGGTCGCCAAAGTGGGGTCTATAGACCCCCAGGGATCTATTTGCCAAAGGTAGGGGTCTATCTGAGCCAGGGGGTCTATTGGGGGTCAAAGCATAATCAATTCTTAATATGTTATACACACATACTGAACTGCGTATGCACTTATAGTTAGTTGGTTAACTTTGACCAGCATACTTGCGGGAAGGGCTATCTCTTTCCTACTTTAATTGTTGTTTTTCCTTGTGTTTGCAAGTTGTTGTTTCAAGTGAGTTTTCAAAATTCGCATTTCCGTGAATTTACAGTCGGCCCATCCATGAAGTATTTCTTGGTATATTTTATTACGCCGTCGGTTTTCGTGGTAATCATCATCGGGTACACCCCGTGTCTGAAGTTTAGTAGTTCTAATTAAAAATTACTTTTATAGGGGGTCGATTGAGATCCCGAAAAATTATATAGGGGTCGACGTTCAAAAAAGTTTGGCGACCCCTGATGTAGATGGATGGATACCTCTTGCATTTGAACTACATATTTGTGTTGTATGGCAGCGTAGAGGAATGAGTAGCCAGTAAACACTCCCACATGTAATTTTACGAACGACTGAAATATTTAAAAAGCCATAAATTCCCCTGTGAATTGTGAACACTTTCATGTACTCCAACGCCAGATGTGAAATCAGAACGATTTTCACCATTCAACGTGCCTCATTTCGGCTGGGTGTTTACATCAATTTTGCATCCTTCAGTACAATTTCTGCAACCAGTTCGGTTAGTCGTGAAAATATAAACAATTTTCATACATAATAAAATTATTCTTCTAGTAAATTCTACATCTCCAGCATTATGGCTTCAGCAAGTGAGGCGCAGAATTTATTTATGACTTTCATAATATTAGCTGTCCTCCTTTTCGCAATGTGGGTGCTTTACGTTGGAGTTTTTTGAGGTGAGTAATTTGCACTTTATTTCAAAATCGTATTCAAAATTACGTTTCAGATATAATCTCAATGGCGTTTGAGAAATTATCAACATTTGATGAATCAATATTATTCAATGATCAAACCGAATAAAAAAATGTAAAATCTATTTAGTTTATATCTCAATTCTTGTTAATTTTTCATAAAATTTATCATCCGCCACAGTAAATCGAATAACCAATACAATTTCTTTAAAATCAACTTCTCCAAAATAAAATTCTTTAAACTTGTTCAAGATAGCCGAAGCATCAAATGTTTGCCTCTGGGAGTCATTCACAACTCGCTTCCGGAATAGGGAGTTCATCAAAGTTACATGAAGTTTAACGCCATCATGTATTTTCTTCGTTAAACCTAAATTAATAATTTACATCAACATTCAACAATAAGTGATGTAATGAAAATACCTTTTGCCGAGAATAGTCCTTGAATGCTGTCAGCTACTTCTTGCAACTGCGGATTATACGCGGAAATATTTAAGGCTACTTTTCCGTATAGTACATCAACTTCTGTAGGATCATCGTTCATTATCTCTAAGCCTTGCAAGACAATTTTAAGCGGCCCAGAATTCTTAAACATGTTCCTTAAATCTGAAACATGCACAGAGCCAACAATAACATTGTCTATTTTTACTTACTTCAGAGTTAATTTAAATTCATTTAGAACTTGCACAGCTAAATCTATCTCTACTTGATCAAGTAAAACTAGAGGTGTAATTGTTAAGTGCAATTTATCGGCTGTTTGAAAAATCGATTCATCAACACCTCGTAATGGGGGGCCATTTAACACTGACTCCTTAAAATGTGTAAAGTTTTGCAATATCTCCATAGATGACATTTGCACAGTAACGAAATGGGTTACTGGTTTGTCTTCCCGCTTATGAAGGACGATCATAAGAATGCGCAGGCGAGCAGCTGCAACATTTCTCTCTCTTGTCCCAGTTATTATAATGTCGCCAGTTTCGCCATGACGTGGAATTTTGATTTGCGTATCAGTATTCAACTCTATTTCATGCTTACGAGAACCTCTAGGCCCTATAATGCCTCCATAAAACACACTGAAAGGGAAGAGTTTAGGATTGAGAAGAAAATATTTAAATGAGGCTTACGCCGCAACGTGAAACTTTGCCATGAATTTGCCAGATTTGGTTAAAGTAATGACTACATCATCTTCACGTTCGGTACATGTCACTAAATTTTAATACAATGCTTAAATAATTTATCACAATTATAATTCAATATTACCATCATTGTCCAAATAGGGTTCGAGTCGAACCATTTTATCTTCTTTGGCCGATCTGGAATCGTACGTCCTGAATTTACAATTTCCTATATTTCTTATGGTTGGATTCACGATCTTAGACGGATCATTATCATTTAAGAAATCCATTACTATTCAACGACAAACACTTCAAGATTTAACAATTCCTTGCTATTTATTGACCAGATGATTTAAAGTAGAAGCACTAGGCAACCCACGTTTTATCATTTCCAATACACCAACACCTCACTTTGCGTCGTGGTCACGTTTCCAAAAAATGGTTACAAGATGAAATCACACGAGACGAAATCACACAGCAAAATCTCACGGGACAAAATAACACATAGACGAAATCACACGGAGACATAATCACTAAGACCCGGATTTTAGGCACCCAAATTTATAAAAATAGGCACCTAAAATAGGCTCTTAAAAACTCCCAAATAGGCCATTAA
>JAOEHK010013858.1:0-30361 GCA_025447835.1 Labidoglobus nevermanni | reverse complement strand
GAAAATCTCTGGTCAAGGTAAAGATTCTACGTACTTGGAGCAAGCGACCAGCAGTTTCGTATGAATCTATTCGTGTTGGAAGTATGTTTTTGTAAAATATTCATTGGTGTAACTTTTATATGCGTATAGTTAATTAAAACAAAACTTCTAAAATAACTCTTCTTTGCAAATAATTAAAAATTGGCTTAAATCCAAGTTTCCTCCAAAAACTTATCAATCCCAAGTTGTAAATTTGTTCAAATGATCGTAGAACCGATCGTAGCCGAATATATTTTAGTATGAAATCATACATCAAATTAGAGTAAGAAGCGCACCCTAGCGGCAGTTGTATAAGAACTAACGCATAATATACTCTCTCTGTAGGTGGAATTTACCCTTCGCTGAAACGTTTGCCAATTCGGGAATCGAACGTGTTCGATCAGTGAGATATATTGAAGAAATTACACGCAAAACACAAACTCAATTATTTTCGGAAATGACTATTAGAACTTGCTAATTAATCTAAAGTTTCTTAAATAGAGCTCTTTAAGCAGCAATTTCGGCAACTTTAGAGCCTTCCTTTACCACTTCTACATCTACATCATTGACTTTCGTCTCTTCCTTTGGAGTCATCTTCTTATAAGTGGCTCTGAAAGGCTCTCTAGGTGGCATCCAGTCCGGAATAATCTTGGCATGGATTCTCCAGGAACCATATTCATTCGCAACATGTTTTTCAAAGACAACGTATTCGAGCACATCCTTGGCAACGATTTCGCTTCCGTGCATCAATCGTCCGAAGCGGTCATAAACGGCCAGCAGCTGCTGCGTGTGGAACCGCACCGTAAGCTGGGCGAAAATGTTTGTCTTCGTTATGACATCCGTCCAGCGAGCATGCACCACTCTAGGCAGCTCAATATTCTTCAGATGCTTCCAGTGAATCGTTTTATTCTTGATATTGTGGATGACTTCCGGATACGCGCGTTCCGTGACGTACTTTATCATATTCTCCAGGTCGTTACTTGCCAGACATTGGTGAGACTTGATGTAAATCTCTTCAGCTAGTTTGCAGAATTCCGGCGTGTCAAAGTCCTCGTCGAATTGTCGAATCTTGCGAATCGCCATCATAGTCTTGGACTTCTTCTCTAAGAACTGGAGTTTTTGCTTGGCGCCCTGTGCGCTAATGGCCGAGATTTTGCCATCGCCTTCAGGAGGAACATACTCCTCGAAGATGCCTCCAGTGGACGTGAGATTGAACTGCTGTTCCATCCATGGCCGAGGAGGCAGAAGTCCTTCCTCTTTCAGCTTCGAGCGCATTTCTTCTTCGGACAAGTTCTCGTACTTCAGATTGAAGTCCGGCAGCTTCACCCTGACGAATTTTAGACGACGAAGCAGCTTAAATTTTGGATTCCAATGCTTTGTGGTCCGAAAGCGAACTTGTTGCTGTAGCACATTTCTTATCCTTTCGTTTATAGGTGCAATGTGACCAGTAATCTGGTCCTGGTCCCAAGAAAACCTTAGCAATTGAATATTTCTAATCCCACATTCACCTTACCTTTAATATCCTGCTACCTAACGTACTAACAAGCCTTACACTCATTTCCTTCCGGAAATATCCACAATTCTCCTGTGGACCTCTTTCAATAAACTTAGCCTTAAAATATCAGGTTCTATTGATCACTCCTATAATGTGGAAGCACTATTCAAGAAATATAATTTTTCCCAAGTGGCCAACTGAAATAATTCGCTGCCTATGCAAGGAAGCATTGAGGAATCAAGTGCCATTCAAAGAAAAACTTATTTATCGATTTCTAAAGTATTTTGAGACATGCAACAATAATGTATCTTCATCGACAATCGACTGGGACTTGTACAACGCAGGCATTGCCAAGAATCGATCTAAACTTCTTCAATTAGACCAAAGACTGTCTATGGAGGCTCCCAACTTCAATAATGCAGACCTCTTGCAGAGTATAACAAAATACATCTTGACTGTTCACAACCACATCGGGAAATCGCAGTTTTATGAGGTTTCAAAGAGCCTCCTGTCTAATCGATTGAAGGAATTGAACGCGCAACAATTGGTTCACTTTATGTACCTGAGTGCGTTCAGAAAGACGGAAAAAGAGGCCCAAGGCATCGTTCGACGATGTCTGTATCTTCTAGGCAGTCAGAATATCAAACAACTTCCCCTTATCGAGAAGCTGGCTATCTGTGATGCCTCATTTAAAACCAGTTCCGTGATTACATCTGAAGAGGCTTTGAGACACCTTAGCACAATGCTCTACAACCACTTAGACTTGCTGAAAGACGTACAGATGTTTGTAACTTTAGTAAAAATGCTTCGATTAAACATGTGCCAATCAGAAGAGCTTCTATCAACGATCAGCGCAACAATCTTCTTCAATTGCACATACAAATTGTACGATTTCATTGCCATTTGTCATATTCTGGCTCTATACGTGGATTTCCTTTATTACGACAAAGACTTGTTCGATTTGCTCGTAAATATAGCAATGAAACAACTCGAGGACAGCGAATCTGCTAGCTACATCCGCAATAAGGATATTCATCGCTTTCTGTGGATCTGCAGTACAATAGGCTTAAATATGCAAGGAAAACAGCTGAAGATGATTGCGGAAAAGCTGCTAAAGCGTCTAGAAAGAGGCATGTTCAAGAACGACCCTGGCCTTCTTGTTGACTGCGTCTTCTACCTCTGGGCTCTGAACTATCAGGCCGAATGTTTGCTGCCGTTTTGCAAGGCAAATATGGAAGCGGTTCGCAGAATCGGGGCTTCGGAAAAGAGCTCCAAAACGAAACGCATTCAACGACTCGATGCGCTACTCGTCTGCATCGAGATTGAAAACGTGGAGCTTTACAAGCAACTGAAATGTCGGCCGCAGGTCTTCAAATTTGACTGCAAGGTGCAGCTAGTGGAAAGGCCTAGTTTGCATAAAGTTTTCATGATTTGCATCAATCTGGCGAAGGCGATAAACCTGAAGAGATTGAAAGTCGCTTATCAAGTGCCTCATATCAACATTGCGGGCGTGACGGGATATTTCAACAATAAGCGAGTGTCGATTGAAGTCCTGGATGAAACGACGACCTTGAAGAATAGCGATCTGCCCCTGATAACAGGCACAATGCGTTTAAAGCAGCGTTTATTGAAGGCGTTGGGACATGCTATCATCGAAGTACGTTCCCCTTCAAATAGAAAACATTATTTTGACCATTTGGCAAATTTTAGGTGAACCACGAAGATTTGTCCAAGTTGGAACACAAGCAACTCGAAGACTTTATGAAGACCAAGGTAATTCTTGCCAAATAAAGTAGAGAATTAAATGTAAAGCGAGCCGTCAGCAGGTCCTAGATAATGCAACGAAATGAGAATGACATCAATCAGCGTCCAGACCCCTAAACCTCCAAAACTAAACAGTTTGCCGATGCCTTCTTGCCAATGACCCAAGTAAAAGCGGTCAGCGCCAAATCCGCCCAATGTGATGCTGAGGATCAGAGCAGTGGACCAGCGATATCCGCCAGTCCAATTGCAATGCACGTTTTTGTAAAACGTGCGAGAACCTTGAAAATAATTGGCAGAAATGTTCGCTACACGTAGGGCATAAGAATTGGAGTAAAATGCGATACCTAAGCATAGAATGTGATCCTTGACCGTGCAATTCGTGGTGTATTGCGAGCGATTGATGGCCACAGAGTTGCAATTCACTTTCTGGACACATTCGTGCTCCCAGTGCTCAGTTTGGTAGCAGTACCGGCAGATGTACTCAGCTTGGAACGATTTGTTGCTCTGATTTGTGGAAATTAAGTTACAGGCTTGAGCTGCGCAAACTTTCGACAAGTTTACCTTGCAACTTGTACAAGTGGCTGCTAGCGTGTTGCCATAGATGCAGTTATAATTTAAGCTGCCTGAACAATTGGTGCAGGGATCACTGAAGTTGTGGCAGTCATTTTTAGATGCGGAACATGAAGACTGTAGCACCTGTGATGCAATTGTTACCGTTTGGAAAACTCGATCATTGCCTTTATAGCTTTGACTCTTTTCTACACTGTCCATGTTATTGTCATCTTAAAATGCGCGTTAATTCGGATAAGGCTGATTGGATTCGATACTAATTACGATGATGTCAATGAGAATTTGGAAAACTTACTTAATTGCGTATGTTGCACGCCATTAATCAGAAAAGACAGCAAAATCACCAAAGCACGTCTGGTTGATATTCTATAACACTGCATTATTAATAATTAGCTAAATTAATCAGTATTTGCTAGAAATTTCTCTTGTTGTGATTGAATTTAATTGAGGTTAAATTTCTAGTCCAATCATTAAAATTTTGTTGGTTGGTAGACCTGGAAATACAAGATGGTTCTTTCTCTTTAGCATCATCATGGCGGATCAAGTAAGTTTTGCAATTTCTACTGAATTTATAAGCTTTTAAGGACAGCAAACTATCGATAGCTGTAAAGCAATATTCATCGAGGCATTGTTTCTTAATTATGCAGTTTTGCATCGCTTCCAACGCCTGCCCAAGTTTGGGGGTTATAAACACGTGGTGGTTTCGCAATCAAGGGCTGAAATTGATGAATGTTGTTTTACGCTCATGTATTTGATCAAATCAAGCGATTCTGGCGCAGGAAGAAGTGTGAGGCGGTGTTTGAATTGATTTGTTTTATAGAACGAGCGCTCGTTCCAAAAACAACCCACAGTTTTTCTGAACCGCAAGAAAGGTTTGGGTGGTAAACGGCGTAAATCGTTGCGTTACCACCGTGAAGTCGGCTTAGGCTTCAAAACTCCACGCGAGGTTAGTCTCGTCTCTTACTGATTTGTTCTTTGTTGTGTGTGCTCACACGTAGACCGAGAAAGCTTTCCAAAAACAACCCCACATTTTCCAAAGCCATAAGTCGGCGAGCAAGCGGAAAAATCTGCGCTATCACCGTAATGTAGGGCTGGGTTTCAAGACGCCACGTGAGGTAAAGCAACTCGGAGACGAGTCTAAATTTATGGGCGTTTTATTGGACGTACTTTGGTGATTAATGCAATAATTGGGTATCTATGGGAATCGGCGTCAGATTCATCTCATTAACACCTAACACTCTTCCAAACATTGCTCTTAGTTGTTGCCGATTGCATGCAATTGCACATGATCACAAAGTGGATAGAATTGTCTCTAATTGATGATTGCTACAGGCCATTGAAGGTCATTACATCGACAAGAAATGCCCGTTTACGGGCCAGGTTTCCATTCGCGGCCGCATCCTCACCGGGGTCGTTCAGAAGATGAAGATGCAGCGCACAATCGTGATCCGACGTGATTACTTGCACTACGTGCGCAAGTACAATCGCTTTGAGAAGAGACATCGCAATATGTCGGTTCACTTGTCGCCTTGCTTCAGGTAATTCCAATATTGGAGCTTCTTTTCTTATTACTCACCTTTTGACGTTGTCTTGCAGGGACGTTGAAATCGGCGACGTCGTCATCATTGGCGAATGTCGTCCGCTTTCGAAAACTGTCCGCTTCAACGTGCTCAAAGTGACCAAGGGCACTGGCTCCAAGAAGAGTTTCAAGAAGTTCTAGATGTCATCTAAAAATAAAGTTATGGCCACTTAATTCAATTGAATTGCGTTTCTTATTTAATGCTCAATGGAGATCATTGAAACAACTAACTTGAAAATAGAACTATATAAACATTTAGACTTAAAATATCTTTACAAAATTAATCCTACTTAGAATGCCTTAATGGCAGAGTATTCTACTATATTACATCCAATCGTTAATTGTAGAAATTCGCTGCTTTTGACTATAAGTTACGTTCGGTTCGATTCTCATTGCTGTTGGGATTTGTTATACTTTGTTGCACTTCTGTTCGTTGTGTTTCCAATGGCTCGTCCAAGGGCCCTCTTGCAGTCCGCGGGACTGCGTCGTCAAGCAAATTGGGTATATTAAATGGTGGCATTTCTTTTGTCCTGCCCATTAATCTCAGAATATACTCATATTGTGTGCATAACTTCTCCACGCAACTTTCGCAAACTGTTTTCGGAAGTTTATCGTACTTTCTCACCTTGAAATTGCATTGCATTGCATAATTTGCAGACTTGAGATTAACATCGTACTTACAGTTACTGGAAGTATTTTGATTTTGTCGAGTAATGCCAATTCTCTAGCTCGATTACTGTACAGGTGAATAACGTAATCTTTGTACGACGAGCATAACCTGCAGAGAAATCCCATCATGGTGGCCCTTCTGTAGCTTCCCATGCCCAGAGATCTGTTGCTCTCTGCAGTTTGTTAAACTATGAACTTTACACTAGCTGAGCGTTCGATAAGGATGCTCTTAGAATCGCAATTAATTGTTTTGTTATTCAATCTCATCTTATGCTGTCAAACGCTGCAGATGTTTATGACATTTGTATACAAAATGCAGATCCGCATTTGAAGGATTTTCCGACAAACGGGATAACGAAATTTTGGATTTCAATAGATATTGATGAATATAGACTAGATGTATGAATTTGATGTTGGTTCAAACATTTGCAAGTAAATCTGTAGAGAATTTCGTGTCTTATAATCCATGAAAATTGCGAGGACGAGAAATGCAGATGAAGTCCTTTGGGGAGGTATTCCAAGGCGGAATTATCGCGAATATCAATAGGGACACGTTGTTAGTGCAGCTAGGAGCATGCGTGGGCGTGTGGATAAGCTTTAAATAGCAATCAAGGGGATATGCAATGAAAAAGGATCCGGAAGGATATGGCGCTGTGGGACAAGGATGATGGTCGGGCCAAGCATGGCAAAATGTGTGATCATAATCGCTGCTGGTTGCCGATAAGCGGGGCAACAAAGTACCGCTGTCGAAGAGCAGAGGCGAGGAAAAATCGATGCGGAATGACGTAGGATTGTACGCAGGAGCACACGCTGGTCCTGATAGTCCCCAGGCTCCTGCCGCTTGCCGCCGTCACCACTATCATTATTAGTTGTGTGACGATGCCCGCGAGTTGCAGCCTCCTCATCTTGGGGCTCCTCTCGTTCGCTAACCACGCTGAAAAGACTGCGGCCATTGGCGACGTCTTCAGCAACTCGTTTCTGGTCCGATTTCGGCGCGATGTCGATGTTGGCGAGGCGCACCAAGTTGCCCAGCGCAATGGGTTCATAAACATGGGCCCGGTGCGTGTGTTAACTCAACATATTGTTGATTTCCTCCTTCATACAAACTTCCCCAGATGCACGGAGATGTTGACTTCCTGCCCTTATTTGCTTCGCAGATGTTGGACTCTCGGCGGGAATACCATTTCGTGAGCCATGCCCTGCCCCCAGCGAGGTCGAAGCGGTCCATTCCTCATATGAGGAAGCTGAAAGTCGATCCCCTGGTAATAACGCACCTAAGAGGGAAACAAGTGCAGAAAAGTACTCAAAACACGCACGCAGATTCATTCCGCCATCCAGCAGCCGGGATTTCAGCGGGTCAAGCGGGGCTACAAGCCACTACGGGTCGAAAATCTGGTGAAGAACATCCAACCACACAAGGACCCCACGGACCCATACTTCGCGTTCCAATGGTATCTGAAGAACACTGGACAGAATGGGGGCAAGGCTAAGCTGGACCTGAATGTTGAGGCTGCCTGGGCGCAAGGAGTGACAGGGAGGAACATCACCACTGCGATCATGGACGATGGTGAGGTACTCCTTTACCAACTATTCTCAGTTACTGATTAGGTACTGTCGTCCTTCCCACAGGAGTGGATTACATGCATCCCGATTTGAAATTCAATTATGTAAGTAAGACACCCACATCTTTACTTGCGTCTTAGTATTGCGGAACCTACTCTTATATTTACTGTTCCTATTCATCTCTAGAGGATTTACTCCCACAACCATTGCGTGAGTCCTTTGTATTCCTTTGCTTCCTTTGATTGGAGGTAATCTTGTACCACCATCAGCTAACAGTTCTGGATGGCGATTTTGCAGAATTCGGAAGCCAGCTATGACTTTAGCAGCAATGATCCGTTTCCGTATCCTCGCTACACGGACGACTGGTTTAATAGGTAAGGTCCTCTCAATTGTAATCATTTTCTGCGCAATTACTTGAACATCTTCCCCTAGCCATGGCACCCGATGTGCAGGCGAAGTTGCTGCTGCCCGAGATAACGGAATCTGCGGGGTTGGGGTTGCTTACGATTCGAAAATTGCTGGTGAGTTCATGGGCCATGCAGCTGTTCAATCGGACTCGTTGCGTCTCTTCCTAAAGGAATTCGAATGCTGGACCAACCGTACATGACTGACTTGATCGAAGCCAACAGTATGGGTCACGAGCCGAACCTGATCGACATCTACAGCGCGTCCTGGGGTCCAACGGACGATGGGAAAACCGTGGATGGGCCGCGAAACGCCACAATGCGAGCGATTGTGCGGGGGGTCAACGAGGGGCGCGGAGGACTGGGCAACATTTACGTGTGGGCGAGTGGCGACGGGGGCGAGGACGACGATTGCAATTGCGATGGGTACGCGGCCAGCATGTGGACCATCAGCATCAATAGCGCGATCAACGACGGCCAGAATGCCCACTACGACGAGAGCTGCTCCTCCACGCTCGCCTCGACCTTCAGCAATGGGGCCAAGGACCCTAATACTGGAGTTGTAGGTCTTCAATGCACCCTTACACCCTGTCCATCCTAGCTTGTCCCCAAGGAGGATTTCCCGACCTTTGACTTGTGAGGTGATATATTCTGCTACTTTCATTTAGGCTACTACGGACTTATATGGCAAATGCACCACAACGCATTCTGGAACATCGGCGGCCGCTCCAGAAGCAGCCGGAGTGTTCGCCCTGGCTCTGGAAGCAAAGTAGGTAGAGGGGAAGAGGTATAGAGGTCGTGGGACATTCGCAATTTGTAGAAATAGCCTCACGTGGAGGGACATCCAGCACCTAACAGTCCTGACATCGAAGCGCAACTCGCTGTTCGACGCCAAGGGCCGCTTTCGGTGGCAAATGAATGGGGTCGGCTTGGAGTTCAACCATCTGTTCGGGTTCGGCGTCCTGGACGCAGGGGCGATGGTGGCGTTGGCCAGGCATTGGAAAACAGTGCCGCCTCGATTCCATTGTGAAGGGGGCACCATTGCGGAGTTGCAGTAAGTGCAGGAAATGGCATTCCAAGCCGAGGTCAAGAGGCAGCAATTCCAGGCGCATTCCGGCGAGCCAGCCCATCACCTTGCAGATCACGACAGATGCGTGCCACGGAAGCAGCACGGAAGTCCGGTATCTGGAGCACGTGCAGGCCGTGCTCACCGTGAACGCGACGCGTCGGGGCAGTCTGGAACTCTTCCTCACCTCGCCCATGGGCACGCGCTCGATGATCCTCTCTAAGCGGATCAACGACGACGACGCCCGGGACGGGTTCACCAAGTGGCCGTTCATGACGACGCACACCTGGGGCGAGTACCCGCAAGGGACCTGGCTGCTAGAGGTGGAGGTCACCAATGCGGTAACCATGCGAATTCTATGCTAATGCGAGGCCCGCGCTCATAGGCAAAGTTCAACTCGGACACGCCGCAGACGGGATTCATCAAGGAGTGGTCCCTGATGCTGCATGGCACCAAGGACTCGCCCTACACGGATCTAAACGTGCTCGATCCCCATTCCAAGCTGGCCATCGTCAAGAAGGCGCACGAAGGCCGAATGAAGATGTAAGCGCATAATAGCAAGCGCACTTTCCGGTTTCCCACAAGGAAATGCCCGAAACTGCAAGTATCCTGCTACTCCCCCTGTAATCCTGCGCGCGCGAAATTCAAGTTGGCGGCATTTCATTTTTAACAAATTCAAATAAAGCATAACAAAGGAATGTAGTGTGTAACTTATATTGGAAAGGAACACCGCTATTGGGAACTTGGTTTCCTTAGGGCAAGCTTCACATTGCATATTTTTGCAAGATTTATTATAGCAAAGGGCGTTGAAATATATTCAATGCGAAAAGTGAGCCATCATCATTTTCCTCCAAATATCATATAATGTGACAAAATATATGTAACACTAAACATGAATTAACAGAATTGGATCACGTGTCTTGTCATTGCTTTTAAAGTCACGTTAATTGGGGTAGGTGTATAAAGGACCACGACAATAGTTTCAGTAAATATGACCACGATCTCAAGGCATCCTTTTATAGGGCATTCGGAATGATCAACAATGTTAGTTTCATTATTTTGCGCATATACCTTTCATTCTGCTTGTAACACATACTTCAATAACCTCAAGAACTAGAAACAATATCTAATGCAATGAACGAATTACCGATTCATCTAATGTTAATTCTACACAAACTTAAAGTTTACTATTCTTAGTTTTGAGATTTCAATATGTATACATAGAATTTGCGAGATAATCCACCCTAAGATTAACTATTCTATTATTGCAAATTAATGAATAAAGAAATATTTGTTTTTGTGCCTTGTTTCATCTTGACTATTTGTTGTTAATTAATCAAACAGAGCAACTGTAAATTTATCTTCAAAAACCTATAGAACTAGTATAATACTTCCTATAAGAGTTAGAATCGATATTTTTGCAACTATCTATAACACTTCTAACAAGGACCTTACGAAATTCCTCATAAATCCAAGATTCTTATGACTGCCATTGTTTTTTCGGAGTCTAATGGTAATTAATTCATTAATTACAATTATTTTTCTTATTTTGAAACGACCTATAAATGACAGCTACAATCAATTTGATTTTTGAATTGCATATTTAAAGTATAGATATGCGGAGAGTTAGAAAACTCATATTTACGTGCATATAGTATTCTCAAAGAAGCATTATTTGTTATAAATGAATTGCACGTTTTATTGCAAAATTTGACATATTTACGTCAGTCGCATATGTTTTGCTTCATAGCGACGATTTGTTGAATGCGCTCATGAATCCGAATTTACATTTTCTTTTCATTTCTAGTCCGGTTCTAGAGCAACTAGGAATTGTAATTGAATGTTTGGCAAAGTGAAATCAGTGCAGGCGGCTTGTAGTAGCTGAATGTGAGCCATCGAAAGTCGCCTTGCTAATATTTGCGTTCGACTAACGCAAGCAAACCGAACACATATCGAGTAATTATGTAAAGTAAATACGGAATAATATTGTCGCACTCCTCGCACTCCGCAAGCTCATCAGTCGATAACGTCCAAGTCCTATAAGTGGTAAGCCGACTGTATGTTTTCGATAATCTCGAATATACGGCTCGAAATCGCCTCACTAAACGTGAACTGTTAGCAATTTCCTGGGGCTTTTTAAGAATAGATCATGTTGTGCATAGTGAGACCGATTTGGAAGTACATCACATTGCCCAGTTTCCTCGCTATGGATGACCGACATGCATACGAGAAGTTTTCCATTCGGGACTCTGCACGTTCGTCCAAAAAGTATGGCAGCACGAGCAGTCGAAGCAATACGCGTGCAGAGACGTACATCAAGCACCTGGTCAGCAAGACGGATACCTTACAAGGGATTGCACTCAAATACGGCGTAACTGTAAGTTGATCCATCGGTGGAAAGCAATCATACATTGTGGATGCTTGCAGATGGAGCAGATTCGTCGTGCGAATCGCCTCTTCGCTAGCGACAGCCTCTTCCTGCGCGAAAATCTCTTGATTCCGAGCACAGATCCATCACCGACAGAAGCTCAAGCAGCCACCACCTCCTCCCAAGCCGATCCAAGTGCTGGTAACTCGAGAGTAACGTCGCCCAACTACGACGATGAAGACGCCAACGAATTCCTCGTCAAGATTGATGCCGCAATCGCCAGCACTAAGGCTGTCGTCAAGAAGATACACAAACATAGCGAGTTTGCTGATGTCGGGGTGCACTCCGAGAGACGGAAACCAGTCAGTCGGATGCGCCAGATGGTGAACAATAATGGAACGTGCGATTTCCTCAAGATGCCACAAACCACGGTGGTCACGGCACAAGGCAACTTAATAACGACGTCAATGCAAAGGTATTTCAACTTTGCGTTGCTTTATATCGTTACTCATCCATTTTGCCGCAGGTACCAACAACAGCAGGACGAATTGTTCGAGTTGTAGCATAAGGTGCAGTTAGTTTACGTAAATCGAGCTTACGGAGTCCACGTTTGATTCATTTCCAAGCTTCAAGAGAGACCAGAACAACTGATAGACAATAAATGTATCGGTGCAGGCAGTTGACGTAATATGGGCACAAGTTTCGCCGAAATTCCACGCAAAGGTGCACCGGATATAGAAAAGCAGTTGATTAATCATAGAATTTGCAATTTATTTGTTTCACAAAAAAAGACACCTATGAGATTCTTGTACACATTCATTGTTAGAATGTAATTGATTGAATGCTATCAGGAGTAACTTCTGAATGATAATAAAACGATACGTGGCGGATCGTTCGTTATTAACAACAATAATTGTTGCTAATTTCATGCTAGATTATTGTAAATAGTAATGAATAAGGTGCACATTTGTAGACTAAGATGCAGGATGCTTTAATGACAATGTTTAAACTTTGCAATCACATTGATTTCAGCGTTATCTTAGGCCAAAGTTGTACATAAATAAAACGTACAATTGAGACGTAAAATTGTACATTACGTAATACAATAATAAGCTGCAAGAAGCTCGCGACGCAAGCTAAACAAATGCTCGTTTTGTTAATGATAAGACAAGTATACGATCAGAGAATCGGAGATAAGTATGGTGCACCAATTCATGTGATTGAGAATAATATTCGTTTGCTTTATTACAATCGTAAACATTGATTCATTCATTGATTCTCTACGAATTTCTTAGTAAATTTGTCTTTTGCATGACTAAATAACATATCAATAGCATTAACACGTGAAGCTAGTTTATTTATTTATCCTTGTGATGAAACGTTTAAATCTTTATAAATTCTAAAATGAAATACTCTGACACTCAATTTGTATTCGTATAATTGGGTTTTGTTGTTTAGTTTGTTGATTATAGCGTGGTAGAAGTAACGACCAATTACTAATAAATATATATTTCGTTAAATGAATTCCTGGTGTGATTCCTATTGATTCCCATCAATTTATTTCCAGCAATATTTCATTCTAATCATTCGATTGTTATTTGCTTGTTGATAAGCTGTCGAATGCGTTCATCATTTTTAATAATGTTGTATTTAACTGCTGAGATTTCATCTCGTTGATTCTTGATATTCTCATCTAACAATTCAAGCTGGAGTTGCAGTGGCTGATTGCTGTCATTGTTGAGTCTAGAAATTATGCAATAATTATCCTGATAAGTAAATTGAATGAAGTCATATCTCATAAATTAATCATCGCAAACATTTGCTCATCAATTGTATAGGAATTACTTCATTTTGATAGATATTTTACCTCTTTTGTCTATTAATCTCTTGCATCGTCTGTTTTCGCGTATTCCTCCACGTCTCCAGCTCCTTATGCATTGTCTCGATATCCTCGTGGAGGTAGCTTGTGAGTTTTCCTAGAGGATTTGCAGTCCTTGTTAATGCCTGAATGGATGCTCGCAATGCATTGATTTCCTTAACTGTCGCATCCTTATTCCTCATACCTTAATTTTGTTGCATTAGAAATGGTTGAATGTACATGAATTTGAATACTCGCACTTTCATTCTCCCATTCAAGTGGACTTCGATCAGTAATTGTGGCTCCATCAGATCCCTGAATCTGCTCCAAGATTTGTTCAACCAGGTGTCCTTTGTCGGAAGGAATATCTAAGCACTTTTCCATGAGTGTGTGCTCAGGATTGATAACTTCTTCTGGGGCACTTTCAATTACAACGGTTTCCTCTTCGTCCTCGTTCACATCGGCAGATCCTTTGGAGTCGCAACTTTCAACAATTACCTTAATTTTCCCCATTGGGATAAGTTCTTTCATAGGAATTGAAGACCCTGGACGAAGGCGAGGAGCTCCAGGACGAGCACTGCTTGGCCTTACACTAGGTGGACGTAACATAGAACTTCTTGGTCTTACTGGGATTTAAAAATCTGTATTGATTAAGTCTTTTTGACCGTGAAGAAAACCTACTTGCTGGAGAAGTTTTAGATTCTCCTTGATTCTCCTCTTGTGCCTCATCTACTTCTTTATCCATGGTCTGGTGACGTCCGTATTTAAGGGTGTTTTGACCACTGCGAGGACGTGCAGACTTCGGTTTTGCAGAAGCCTGTCGAACTATTTCTATATCTTTTTCTTGATGCAATTTCTCTTCCTCAATTCTGGCATGTGCCTTCTGGTGAGTTTGAAGAAGAGGGCCTTCTTGCACCTCTTTATTCTGATTAATGACTGAAGCTTCAATCATAGTCTGAGGTGTCCAAGAATCTTTTATCTCGATTGGTTCTTCTTGTGGACTTTCCTTTACCGGTTCAATGGCCTTAGAAGTTTCTTTAATGCCCTCCGTCAGCTTGGTTCTAACTATATCTTCTTTAATTTTTCTAGACCCTTTCTTGGGCACTGGCTCTTTATTCTTTGGAGATTTATCATCGCTTTCAGGCGTTGATACAGCGGAACCGTCCGCAATTTTGCTTTTGGACGACTTACCTAATTTCTTCTCCTTTGGAGACACTTCCATGCTATTCTTTCTTAGCTTATCACGTTTCATCGCTTCTTTCTTCTTAGTCAAATCAGACTGGTCTACAGATCCTTTCGAGGACACCTTTTTAAGCGCGCCCAGATCTTTCCCTTCTTTGCCTCCTTTTTTCAAACTTTTAACATACTGCCTGGTATCTATCTTATCAGATAGGCAATTGCCAATCGTTTGTAGCAACTTATTTGTCTCAATAGGCTCTAGTCCTGCAATGATTTTGTTGGGACGAGCTTGCAAGTCTTTCCCAGTAATACTTTCTGCAATTCAGGCAAACTGGGTCAGACAATAGTGGCAGTGGCATACTCTTCATACTTACTAACTGCTGTTATCAGTTTGGTAAGGAACGCTATCTTGGCATCGCGCTCTTTAACGTTATCCGACACCATCTCGCTATCAGTGAAAAGCCCTTTCAGAAAACCATGCTCTCGAACAAGTCCCGTCACAATATCATGCAGAAAGCGAAACGGAGGCTTCTTCAGAAGCTTTTCCGTTAGCTGCGGCTTAGTAATATGTTTTCCCAAGAGTTTCTGAGTACTCTGGATAATTTCTTGGTTTACTTCGTCAGTCATTATGTTGAGATATGAGGTGAATTTCTATGGAAACTGGGAATACAAACAAATTAGACAAAACACAATTTAAATAGTTATTTTCATGTGTATTTTCCAACTCACAATAAAATACAAATAAATATTACACGTAGCCATTGATAGAATTATTCTTGCGTATTACGCAAGCAATAAAGTATATATAATTAATAATTTCGCTGAAGTTTGTACAAATTGCAATTACATAATACGCCAAGTTTGGATATTGTCACTGGTTAAGCAATAAATAAATAATCTAGACAAGTGTATGACAATGATTTGTGCTTGCTTAAGCTATTTGTACACAAAATTTACTGCAGTTGACTAAAAGTTGATAATGGTATGAACATGAATTTCTTGCTAACGGTATCAATTTGAAATCGGTGCGAGTCAGCGAGTGGTTTATCCAATCTATCCATGCAGTCGATTATCTTATAACCCAGTAAGCATGATGCGTGGATCTTCGACAGCTGCTTTAATCTTACGCAAGAAGAAAACAGCCTCGCGGCCATCAATTAACCGATGATCGTATGTCAATGCGATATACATCATTGGTCTAATAACAACCTGAAGCAAACACGTTTATAGCAATTTCAGCAAAAACAGGAAGGCTCTGCTTACTTGTCCATTGAGAGCGATTGGTCTCTCAAAGGTACCATGCATGCCAAGAATAGCTGACTGTGGAGGGTTGATAATCGGAGTGCCCATCAACGAGCCAAAGACGCCGCCGTTACTGATGGTAAAAGTACCACCATCCATGTCTTCTACAGCGAGTTTGCCTGTGCGAGCCTTCTCTCCAAGCGCGTTGAGTGCCAGTTCAATGTCAGCAAAGTTCATGCGCTCCACGTTGCGGATGACGGGCACAACGAGGCCCTTGGGCGTCGCGACGGCCACGGAGATGTCGACGAAATCCCGGTAGACGATCTCGCCACCATCAATAACAGCATTGACTACGGGCTGATCTTGCAGTGCGTAGGCGGCAGCCTTACAGAACGGAGACATGAAGCCCAGCTTTATACCGTACTTCTTCGTGAAGGCTTCGACATGCTGCTTGCGGAACTGGATAATATTGCTACCGGGAAACTGAGTGAAAACGCTGCCATCACGTGAACCCGCAACTCGAACCTCATATCGATTTCGTTGAACGTCGTCAACATTGCGTTCTCATTCTGGGCGCTCTTCAACCGTTCGGCGATCTTCATCCGCATGCGATTCATCTTCACTCGATGCTCCGTCCTTGTTCCGGAGATTTCCTTTGTCGGATCTGCCGGTGGTAGCTGGGAAAACATTCAATTACCCAACAAATCATTACAAATGCGAACCGCAAACCTTAACTGTAGCTGAATCGATTGCTTGTGCATGTCGAATAGCTGCAACAGGAATTGATTTCACTGGGGCTTTAGGCTGCGGTGGTGGCGCTGGTTTTGGCGGTGTCGGAGCTGGTGGAGCTGCTGCTAAAGAGCGTCAATATTAAATCACAAATACCAGTTGCGCTTATTTGCAATAAATACCTTCTCTTTTCGGTGGAGGCGGAGCAGATTCAACTGGTGCTGGTTTAGCAGCTGCTGGAGCGCCTCCAGCTGCTGGCGCCGTTCCCGTAATATTGATTTTGAATATCGGTTGGCCGGCTTTCACGGTTTCGCCATCCTTCACTAAGAGCTCTTCGATGATTCCGTGGCCTGGAGACGGAACTGGCACCGCAGTCTTGTCGGTTTCAATTTCGCAAATGACCTCATCTTCGGCCACTTGATCGCCAACCTTTTTTTGCCACCTGGAAGCAAATTAGCTATTAGCATCAAAGCAGAATAAGACTGCCAGCTTACCTGATGTCTCCTTCTGACACCGAGTCGGCAAACGGAGGTACAGGAACGGTTTTTGATTCGAAGACGGAAGGAGTCGTTCGCAGATGACGCATATCGACGTAGCAAATTTTTCTGGAATAGTTTTAGTCTAATTAGACTAAGATCAACATAACGCAAGTTCGAGCGACTAACTTCTTCAAGTTAATGCTGGCGGTTCGTCCATCGGTCTTCCTAGCAACTTGATGACCATTCCTCCAGCTTGCCCAGCTCTGCAAGAACGAATAAACGCAATATTACATAAAATTAGCATTCGATTACGTAATAATGCCGAAAGGTAAAAGTGATCAGTGCTCAGGTCACTGATGACAATTCTCCCCAGCAAAGTTGCCCCAATGCATTAGTAGCAATGCCGTACAACCTACGAAGGCAGAGATAGATCTAGTTTCGCCTTTACGTGTTTATTTACATGCCTAAATGCCCTCACCTCACTGAAATTTCGCTGTAGAGAGCGTTTCAGAAAGCGCAGCAGAGATCGTTGCGCGTTCTTCTGCGCCACCGAAATAATCCCGGCCATGGTACGAGAAATTTACTAAGGGATGAAGCAAAGCACGTCCACTTGAATTTCCACCACGTTGGTCACGGAGATTTGACGATACGGAAACCGGAATTACGGATGGCAGACCGAAATAGCATGTGACTTTGACAAGTGTCAGGACCAGAAGATGCCGCAATTGTCGACATTCAACTTGGAGGCTGATTAGCTTATCAATCTTATTAGGTTTGCTATCTTTACCATTATCAATCGCCTCTATTGCCTAATGCAGCCTTTGTGATCAAAAACAACAATTTCTTATCAATAATATACGATGTTTCAACAAAAGACAATTTATTGCAGTAGTGGCCTAGTTTTAATGGATTTGATAAGGATAAGGTATATCTCTATATACAAAAGTTAATTTATGTATGTGTGTGTTTGTATGGCTTCGATTTACTTCTAAAACACAAACAATTTGATGGAAATGTAATATTGAACATGTTCCTTGTACTTCTGGCGGAAAGGAAAATTGGAAGAACCTCATGGTTCGAAAGTTATAGCGAAAAAACCAACACTGAATGCAGTGTAGTGCGCAAGCGTCGTCGTCTGTTGCTAAGCAACGATTGTTTACCGAACGAATGCGTACGGGAATGAATTTTACAGTATTAACCGATTGTTAACAGGTGGACGGGCAGAACAGAAGAAGGGTAGATGTGCAAATAGTAGTAAAACCCAAGCAACGCTGGGTACTCCACTCATATAAAAATTGTACGCCTTGTGAGGTTTGATGTTTACAAATTGTTTATTTGAAATTTGTTAGGATTACCTACACCTTCTTGGCAGGACGTTGGCCTTTGACTATAACGGCTTTGTTTCGTATCGTGCCTTTGCCCTTCTTTGAGCCCTGAAATGACGGCAAGAATAAGGGCAACAAATCGCATGGAACCAGCATGAGTTTACCTTCTTTGAGGCAAACTTTGCCTTGACCACGCGATTGGCAAAGGGGATGCGTGGCCTATTGAATTCGTCCGGTTTCTTCACCCTGTAGATCCGGACTAGCCAGTGCTCGGTGGTGTAGGCCTCTTCGAGGTACGTCAGCTGAAAGTCCTTGTTGCCAATGACCGCATTGCGGGTGCGATCGAATCCCGCCGGACTGCGATAGTCCATTTTCATCTCGCCGAAGCGATAGTAGCTCAGTTTGTACATCAGACAATTGAGCAGCGTCGGCGATCCTTCCGCATCTACCCGGAACTCGCCTTGCTCCGTGAAGTAATCGGTCTCCTGTCAAGCGAACGAAATGAGTCATCGCAAAACGAAGACATTTACGAATCAAACATGCCCGGATATCCTTGGGATGCTCGCCTTCAGCGATGCGCACCATCCAGAGGAACTTGTTGATGTCGTCGCCCGAGTATCCGATGACGCCGCCGAAGATGACGAGCACGTAGTCGACGCCCAGCTCCGTCATGATGTCGTAGGCGGCGCTCTCGTTCGACGACATCGCTTTGCCGACGAGCGCAATGTGGCTGTTGTTCCACGTGTTGTTGTCCACCAGCGTGGTGCGGTTGGCCATGCCGGCGATCTGGTAGCCGTAGTCCCACCACGACATCACGTTCGCGTCGTCGGCGGTGTTCTGCGAGAGCCAGAAGTACGCCTCGCGGAAGTCGTCGAGGATCTGGCGCGTCCCATCGCCGTTGTACGACGCCAGCACGATGGACGGGCTGGAGTAGGCGTTCGACGTCACCCACGTGCAGTGCACGGCGAAGAGCATGAGCAGCAGCAGCATGACGACGATGACGATGCTGCGCAGATTGGGCCCGATGGCGTCCACCTCCTTGCTCTTCTCGTGGTGCGTCTTCGCCACCTTGCCGTGTCCGGCCTTGTCGTAGTAGCGCTTGCTATTAGCCGCCTCCTCTTCGCGATCGGCGTCATCACTCGCTGCTGTTTCGTCCTCACGCAGGAAGTGGTCCAGTAGACTGGAGAACGCGACCCCGCTCAGCATACAGACAACTGGTGTCAGCGTCAGCATCAGGCGGACCATAACCCCAGCGAAGTAGACTGCGCTCAGGGCGTAGAGGACAACTAGAACAAACGCAATTAGCATCCTGAGACGATCATGTCCTGGGAAACGAACCGAAAACGCGCTCGTCGTTGATGTTCTTGATGCAGTACCACAATCCAGCTGGGAACGTAGCGATCAGCACGTGCAGGTCGAAGAAGAAGGAGAACCAAGTGGTGGGCTGGTGCTCCGACACTGAGGCGATGATGGGAATGTGGATTTTGGCGTAGCCGGTGTCCCATAGGGAGTAGAAACGGCCCGACCAAGGCGCGACGTAGCCGGCGTAGGTGAGCGCGGCCACGGTGAGGAAGACCGCGCCTGCTGCAAGCAGCCCGCCGAAGAGGAAGAGCGACTTGAACTCGGCCTTGGATAGCGAGCTCTGCAAGTACTTCAGCCCTGCGATGGCAATCATTAGAGCAAAGACGCCTGAAGCAGCCATGTGCTCGCTGGTGCGGATCGGCTGGAAGCCGACGAAAGGGATCTGCATCGAGAGCAGCAGACCGAGGATGTAGAACGTCGTGTAGGCCGCGAACAAGCGGTGCGAGAAGCGGCCCATCAGGATCAAAGCGAACGCGTGCAGCGGGATCAGGTTGATGATGTAGACGTAGCCGCCCCAAGCGGACACCATGTAGAAGTACGCCAGTGAGGCCATCACCGCCCAGAACATCGAGCCCGTCTTCACCGACTTGATCCAGAGGTAGTAGGTGAACTGCAGCGCGAAGATCGCGATGCCCTCGTTGTCGTAGCTGCCTGCCACCGACCGGCTGATGTATCCGGGCACGATGGCGATGAAGCAGGCGGCGAAGAGGCCGGCGCCAGCTGACCACAGCTCCTTGGTGAGCAAGTACGTGGAGATGCTCGTCAGGCCGCTGAAGACGGGCGCCAGAAAGACGCAGATGTCGCGAATGTGCACGTTCACGTGGAACAGGTGCAGGATGTAGTGGATGCTGCCGGAGGTGATCATCAGGCCGGGGTACACGGTGCCGCCGACGATGCGGCCCAGCGGGTACCACGCGCGCTCATCGAACCAGTTCAAAAAGTTGTAGAAGCCATGCTTGACCATGTACGCTGTCGCGCGGTAGTTGAACCTAGGAGCGCGCCATCAGCATATTTGTAGGCCAGATAAGGCGCGGTTGGTGGATGCCATGTGAAAGCCACTCACCACGGATCGAACTCGTGTATGATACTCTCGAAGCGGATCACGGCAAACAAGCGCGACGAGAAGCCGGCGATCCATGCCAGCAGGAGAATGATGAAGATGATCAAACTAGTGATCCCCGCACGACTATTTAGGCTTTTGCGGCCCTGCGACGGAGACTTCTTCGAGGTGCCGGTCTGCTGCTGCATGGTGGATCAACAAACATTACAACTTCGATGACACGCAGACAATAAGGTTAATTTCAAGTCGACAGGCGTTTCGCGATGTGATTGGGTGAACAGCGACAACTTGGCACTGGATATTTGGATGGCGTTATCACTTGAAATGCAACTACTGATAATCGTTTACTCTACAATTAGTTCCAGTTGTAAATTGTAACAATTCCATGCATTCTTTTGCGTTCGCTTTGTCGATAATACAGAGATCCAAAAGTATTAAAAAAACTCGTACAACTTTTTACAACTTCTCTTTTTTAGCCCTTTGGCTATATGAAAATTCTTATTCGCATAAACATAATTTATAATCTATTTAAAAACAACATAGAGGCAATAATTTATCAAAACTATCCAGGACAAATCTTTCAAAAATATTTTAAGCGAAACAATTGATTTAATTCTAATAAAAGTGATGAAAGTGAAATTCGATACTTAAGTATTTCATATAAAGTTTGTATTTTTGCGTTCATCATATATGGAGAATGGTACCCAAGGGTATTAATTAATTTTTTATCGGCCAATTAAGTTACGAGTTAATGGACAAATTCGTTTTCTGGAGAATGCTTCATCCCATTGTCACGTGTCATATATTAAATTAAATGGGGAAAAATATGCTACCCAATGGGATTAATTAATTTCTTATCGATCAATTAGCTTAGGAGATAATCGAGAAAATCGTTATCTGCAGAATGGTTCATCCGATTGTCATATGTCGTATATCATATTAAAGAGAAACAAATATGCTATCCAATGGTATCAATTCATTTCTTATCGGTCAAGTACTTTACGAGTTAATAGACAAAATCAATTTCTGGAAAATCGTGCATCCGATTATCACGTGTCATATATTAAATGAAAGAGAAACGAATATTCTATCAAGAAATAAAAGTTAATGTCTTATCTGTTTATTAGGCTACGCGATAATGGAGAAAATTGCTCTTTACATTACTTGAAAACTAGATAAGTTTTCTACTCATAGAGGCAAATATTGGATTTTAATTCCTCTCGTATATTATAGCTTACATCTCGTTCGTCATAACTATGTTAAAACTATGCAGCAAAGTATCATTTGATGATAGTAAAGATTTTCATACAATTTACAAAGTCAAAACTTCAAGTGTTAAGTTTCGTGGCAGACATCTCACCACAATCTCAGAAAATCAGCTTTATGCCAAATTCATAATTCGGCACATCTCATTCGAGTATATTATTGGAACCAAGAGTTAATGATACTTTTGGCTTGCTCTATAATATGGTCACGTGAAGCTTGCAATTTCAATAATGGACCAGTATTTTCAAAAATATGATATAGCCATAATATAAGGTAAATATAAGGTAAACACAATTTATAGATTCATATCGCTTAAACCGTTACTTTCGTGGACTTTGTTATAAGATGTGAAATAAGTTAACTTTTGTTCTCGCCTATCGTTCATTTTGCACTGATTTTGCACACATTTAGACTATTTCCGTGCAATTAGCAATAAAACTAACCAGTATTTGTGATCTTTGTATCGTATTATTTTATGTTATTTATAAAATGATCCCTAACGGTAATTTTTAAAAAGATGAATCCCTAGAAACCTTTTATTTCATAATGAAAATCATCCCCGGGGTGTTCCGTTCATTCCAACTTGCATATGACATTGATGAAGTTCAGCGATTGGCGAGATTTTAGGGGAAGGCAATTCGTGCCTTCACTGAGAGTGTTTTTGGCGATAGTTCATATGGCGTTGCCGCTAGGCGGCGTTGAATGCAATGTTCATATGTATGATTTCCTCTCAATTTCGAAGAATTTGAATTTCAATTGAAATCACGACATTATATTCTTAATGTTTATGAGCAATTTATTTCGCTTGCATCATTTAGAATTTCCCGTAGTACTCTAATCCATCTGACAATTGATTCCCATTCTTCGTGACAAAATACATCTCAGGCAAAGGCTTCGCAACTGGTACATCTGGACAATCAAGCTCAAGGCGAAGCTCTGGTCGCGCAGAAAGCCAACCGATCATTCCGGATGCGGTTTTGGGTACGGGTTTCAGGTCGACTTTGCACTTGAAGGCTTCTGGTTCAGTAAACTTGATTGCGGCGCGCCGTTCCTCCCTGCCTTTCGCATACTCATCCACCAGCCAGCCCCAACGCTCCGGGAAGCTGTTCTGGATGATGTCCTCTTTTTTGAATCGCTGCCGAAAGCGAATGGTGTCGCTCGCACTCATTGCCGACATTTTGCACGCCCTTTCTTATGACTTTTGATTATCGACTTTGTCACAAGTCGTTAAGCATTTATTTATTGATTAAAACAAGGCAATTGATCTCTAAACTCAAACGCAATTTCCTGATGAACCTGGTTACCATTCGCGTCCACGCATCGGCATTCCCCTCGCCGACATTGCATTTGCCGATAATTTCCGTTCTTCTTGCATACAGGCTTCTCCAAACTAGGAATCAAACTTCGCGTCCTTGCGCAATTGCAATTCATTTCTTCGGCCATAGGGTCTCCGAGTGGCAAAACGAAATTCTCCAGTACTTTTCCATCAGGTGCAGCACAGAAAACGCTGCAATTTAAGATTATTCCTAATGGCTGGATAGTTATATAGATTGGAACTGTTACGTTTTGCTATCCTGTTGAACCGGAGCGTAGTAACCATCCATTTGGCAACGAGGATACACACTGCCATAAACTTTGAATCCTTCTTTAACAAATTTCAGATTGTTGGCGAAGTTCCGATGGAAGTCATATTCGCAAGGCCGATAGTAATCGTATTCCACATGAATTCCTCTGATAACTAATTGAATTGCTTTGTAAGCAATTGTTAAGAATTGATTAAGAATACTTACAACACGGCATTGTAACATTGTTGATTGACGTCATTTTGACCATTGCTTGATCGGGATAAGTGGGCTTTCCGTCATCCTGATCCACACAGAAACATTTCTGGTCTATGCATTGAATGGAATCGAAACTTCCATCGGAATTACATCGCACGTCCGTAAAGCTGTTTGCGAAAGCGGGCAAAAATTTTCTTGCTTGCGTATTATGCCTGGAGCACTTGCACTTCATCAGTTTTTCTGATAAAGCGCTGTAAGGAGTCTCACCAAAGATGCGCTCACCATCTTCATCAACGCAATAGCACCTGTTCAATGTAAAATTAATGAAATCATCATATTCGCTATAATTTTCAGCAGTACACTTCGCCTGGAATGCATTTGATGGCCGCGTAGTTTCCCAAGGAATCACAAACTGGACGCGCTTCCAGATTGCCCAATGTGCCGTCTTTTTCTTTATCATCGTACTTAATTTGTTCTCTTCGGCATGCAGTAGTAGTAACTACAAAGAATTAAATAAAGATTCTACCTATACTCTACTTTATATGAGTTTAAGTAGTAGAACAGTAGAGAAACCAACTTCTTTCACATTTGGCCGGCGACTCGCTAGATTTCTGGCCGCAAGTTAATCCTGGACCACAGATATTCACGGGGACAATGCTGTTGGCTT
Organism: Labidoglobus nevermanni; assembly: GCA_025447835.1. Lineage (NCBI taxonomy): Eukaryota > Metazoa > Arthropoda > Insecta > Coleoptera > Staphylinidae > Labidoglobus > Labidoglobus nevermanni. The sequence goes on along the minus strand of JAOEHK010013858.1, from coordinate 5,917 downwards.
CGCCTTTCGCGCAATCATCTCCCAAGGCTGAAACATACAAAAATATCTTCAATCAAGCAAGAGCATTGGAGCCATTATCAGTTACCTAAGTATTCTAAGCAATAGGGACAACAGTTGCATGGTCCTGGAAAGGGTAGTTGTAATCCATTGAAATTGGGGATTTTCAAATCGCAATCGGCACCTAGAACTGGACACACATTGTTCTCCAAGTACTTGGCGCAGAAGGCTTTTGAGCACGGCACTAAGACTTCGGCTTTAGTTTGTCTTAATATCAACATGATTATAGAAACAACTTTCATCAATTGCATTGTTCTATGTTGATAGTTTGGGCAATAAACATCAATTAGAAAATACTGAACAAATTGATACACCTTATCATGTCGTCTAAAGTCAAGATAACATGTATCGGATCGGATTTAGATTATCTTGTGATGATAAGGAGATATAGGATACACTTGGAGAAAGTTTAACATTGTTTCATATATTTCATTCTTCATAATAAATATTATAATTTTATCTAGTCTTATCATGTATTATTCGAAATCAATGTAGTTATTGTATGAGTTCTTACAACTGCCAGTTTACGTTAAAATGTGTTAGTATTCAATTTTACAATAAGATAAGGTGGACATTCAGTATGTGTAAGAATGAATTTGGATAGATTGTTGCGTATCTTAAAAATTAACAACAAGAGGTTGAAGTTGTAGTTCAAGATGAGTTTTATCAGGATCTAGTAATGCGTTTCTGGCATAAACATAACATTAATCAATCCTATATTGGATGTGTAACATCATCATTTGTCTCAATGATTATAGCGTAATTCGATTATTTTCGTAGCAATTGTTTATTGTTTGCTTGATTATCATGTCGTTTTCCAATATTCCAACTACACCGTAACGAAATGAAACCAAGAGATTGGAATATCTTTATAAACATCTAAGCTTCGTGTTATAATTAGTGCTCTACGTACATAACTTCATATTTTATTTACATATACAATCTAAGTCTTCAAATAGACAACGAATTCTCCTAAACAGCAATAATTAACTTTCATTCTTAATTTCATCTATATAATAATATAATCAGTAAACTATAATCGTTACTTAGGCTTAGTTTACTTTTCTCGTTCAATTAACTAAGCAACCAAACAAAAGTTTTGATTCAGATTTCCTTGAAACTCTAACGGAATGTTTATATGAATAATTGAATCGTTAAGTGCAGTATTGCTAATAATTGATTCATGCATATGTTGCTGAACGTATAGATGCAATATATTGCTTTTTGTAATTTATATAACACCCATCCAAGTATGTAAGAACTATAAAACAATATTAACAGTTTGTCTTTGTTGTGTGTTTCAATTATACACTTAATGGATTATACATATTTAAATCATACGTTTGCGTGAATTTTTCTAATCAACGTCTCGAACTCGAGAGAAACTTATAAATAATAACACAATTTTAAGCGTCTGCTAATCGCATCAGCGTCTGATGTTTACGTAACGTCCTTGCTCTATTTACAAATTAGTTATTTGCTTGAAAATGAATTCACAATTTAAATCAACTTCTCATAATTTGCAATGATATTAAAATCAATCGGAAGTTTTGTTATTGTCACAATGAAATTTGGATGTCTCAATAAAGTTTGCCAAGTTAACTGGTTTGTTCTGTTAAATATAAGTTCATTCTATTTCCTTTCGATTTGCTTTCGTTAATGAACAATCATTGTAAAATACCCATTAAACGTTAAGGAGATTGAAATACTTGTTATAAACATTATGTGCAACGACTTGCATTTGGTATTTTGCTATTTGTATTATTTGTGTAAATTTGCGCTAGGATCGTAGCGCTCATTGGAAAGGCAACCAATTACCAAATGTCTTAAACGTTAAATCTCGTCTCAGATCCATCTGCTAGCATTAGCGTCACAGTGCGATTGTTAATCCACACCAGACGTGCCAGTCGCATCGGATTCAATCTGGAGACATCTGCGATGGGTGCTGTGCTATAGGATTTTACACATCGAGTTTGCGATTGTCCCAGTCCAAACATTCCTAATAAGAAATAAAGACAAAGTCGTTTAGAATTGATTTGCGTCGCTTTGCAAGTACATTACCTGTGCTTGTTTGCCAAAAGGACAATTTATTATCACCGCTCGAATAACTGACTAGAAATTTGCCATCGGGACTGAAAGCCGCCGCCGTAATTCCACTCGCATGTGCATGAATTGCCGTATTCTTTCCCTGCCGCAGTTCGTACAGAGTTAAATGCCCATTACTAGCTCCCACTGTAGGTATAGAAGATGAAAGTTGAAATGCGTGTAAACTTTGTTCGATGCTCGCACTTGCCTGCTATTCTTCTCGTCGAAGGGCAATGCGAAACTTGATTGAATCTGCATACAGCCGGGAAAACATCCTGCAAGCCCTTGTTCTTCAAATGTCCTGGATCAACGCAATGCAGAATGATGTCCATCAGTTCCACCAGCAACGCCGACATTTCGTTGGGCATCTTATCGATGAGCAATTCAACGCTGCGCAGAATTTCCGGCTTGGATCGATGCAGCACCGAATTGTTCATGTTGACATTCAACGTCTGCGGGTTCTGCTGGATGGCATTGTACCGCGCCACTTCCTTGGCCATGGTTGTGATGAACGCGGCAGGTCTGCGCATACCAAGAGGTCATTAGATGATTGATGGAAAACCAGCGAATTGATTACCTGGCGGTAGCGATAAGCGTCAATGCATGCCTTGCGGTTCTGCAGGAGTCGGCGTTGGGTGTGAGCGGCAAGCCGTACGTCATACTGGGCACCAGGCGGTCCGCATCCGCGCACAACTCCAGCAACCCGAGCAGAATCTTGCTGATCTCTAGATAGGGCTCCCAGACGGTAAAGCCACGTCCAATGAGATCGATGGCGGCGCGACGCAACGGAATATGAGCCGGCAGCTTGGGGCTCGGCGCCGTGAGCAGTAGATGGGCCAGAGCCATGGACGTGAGGCGCGCCAGATTGTTGTTGGCGATGCCGAAGCCATCCACAAAGGATCCGCGCCGATCGGGGCCGCTCTGCCGCCGCTTCGACGCGTCCATCGTGATGTCCTGCCCGAACTCGGCGCCGATGACGCCCAGCAGCACCACGGCGGTGGTCTGCTTGCGCTTGAGCTCGGCCAGACTCGATGGCTTGCGGATCTGCTCCTCTTCCTCCTCCTCGAACTCCTCCTCCATTGCCTGCTCCGGTGTGCCTGGCTGGTTGACGTTATTCGCAGCCGCCTGCTGCTGGTTGATGCTCTCCGACTGCGTGTAGCAGGGCAAATACTGCGCCCAGGAGTCCACCAGCGCCTTGCGCCCCTTCGGCCCCAATCGGCCGAGTTCAGCCAAGAGCAATGCTTGCGCCGCTTCGCGCACCTCCACGCAATGATGCTGCCAGCGCTTCGCCATCATCTCCACCTGCGGCCGCTTGAAGTTCCTGGCGCCGTTCTGGACCACCTTGTCGGGCAGGAGGACGCAGTGCAGCGTGGAGAGGAGCGACCAGCCCTGCTTGATCTGCGCCTGCTGCTGCGTGTACAGCTCCTCGTGCTCCTCGTCGGTCTTGCTCCAATCGACGCGCGTCGACTGCCGGTGCAGCTTCCGGTTGCGCTCCTGCTGCGGGACGAACGTCGCATTGCTCATGGACATCAGCGTGTGGCTGAGGGCGATGATCGCCAGCAGATGGTTGCTGGTCAGCGTCGTGCTCAGCTCCCAATGCGTGCGCGACGTGAACACGCGCGTCAACTGCTCGCGGTGGATGAGCTCCTGCGGTATCAGATTGTTGCCCACCTGCTTGTTAATGTCGGCGACGATCTGCTCGTCCACGGTGATGGTGTTGTGCCACGTGGGCAGAAACAGGGACATGTAGTTGCCCTTGGAGAGCACGCCGAACGAGAGCGGCACCATGGGCCGCAGGAGGCCGAGTTTGACGTGGCACACGCGGTCCAGGTCGCTGTCCATGCCCCACGCGTGCAGCAGCGATAACAGCAGTTGCGCGATCTCCATGCCGTGGCTGACATTGTCCAGGTTCAGCGTTGCCTTGCACGCCTTGCTCTCATTCGGACGCGTGCCATCGACCTTCAGCACCTGCTCCGCCTTGGCTTGGATCTTGGTGTGCACGTTCTCAGCGCCTTCTTTCATTTTCGCCAGAATTCCTGCTCGAAATACGAAACTCAATGTCTTGCATCTTACCACATTACCGCATTACGTTACCATGTTTGTCCTTCTCCTTTATAATGCGCTCCATATTTTCCGCTTTGTCTTTCACTTTGCCGAAAAAGTCTTAGAAAGTAATCAGCAATGAAAGAAGAGGAAAGAGATATGTTAGTCGTAATGAAGTATAGAAGTGTTACCTCAGAAGCGCGCTGAAGAAGTAATCGTTGCGAGCAATACTCACCAACAATCTTTTTATGCGCATCCGGACTTGCACTCTGGGTTAGCTCGGCGATTTTCAGGTACACCGATTGATTGATCAAGCCAGCAGCCTCCAGAGTCTTCGGCGACATGGCGGAGTACTCATCGCTGAGCAGTTCTACAATGAGCGACTCGATATCAAAGAAGAGAATGTGACTTTCTGGGTCCTTCGGGTTGGTGCGCAGTCCCTGCACGATCAACGGCGACGTGTTCTGCCTCTGCATGTGGGGATCGTCGTTATTCGCATGAGCGCGCAGCTCCTGGAGCTGATGAAGGCCTCGCTGGGTGGCATGGCGAATCGCCGACAAGTTGCGGTGGCGTAGGCCACGAAAAAAGTGCACGGCCGGGTTGGCCAGCCCATCGGACGACACGCTGTTGAGCGATTCGTGCTCCTCGCAGGCGTACAGCACTTCTTCAGCGGGAATGCCTTGGAGCACTCGGTCCAGGTGTCCCGTCTCCATTTGCCACACGTAGACCGTGCCGTCGGAGCATCCAATGATCATGAAATCGTCCAACGGCCTCCATTTGATCAGCGTCACGGGGAAGAGGTGTCTAGATGCGAGGCAAATGCACTTCTTCTCCGCTAAACTGACCAGAGTCACTGAGTGATCGGATGCCACTGAGCAGATGCACTTTTGGATGCGACTCTAGGGTTGCAACAAGAAAACAGACTGTGAATGCGGTTTGGGGTCGAGCAAGGTGTACAATTACGCTGCAGTTGTTTGGAGGAACGAGAAGCTGCGTGATTTCGCCTGCATGGACGCAAAACCGGTGCAGAAGCGAGCAGTTCGACAAATCCCATAAGCAAACGGCGAAGTCCACGCCACCGGACACCAGATGGTTTTTATCGTAGCGAGCATGCTCGCGGTGCGGGTACAGAAGGCAATTGACGCGCCCGCCGTGCCCGGTGAGCACCTGGTGCTGCGGCCAGTCTGAAATTCAAAGCGGACGAAATGAGCTTCTACGTCTGCCGATTCCTTGGTGTCGGGAGAGAATAACACAAGAGAAAATAACACAGAGAAAAAAACACGATGAAAAGAACACACTGAAAAAAGAACACATGGATAAAATAACACATATTATTAAATTTAAGTTTTTTCATTATTTGCAAATAAATTCCAACAAGTTTAAGGACTGCAGACTATATCCTTTAACAATTCTATAAACAAAATACAGACAGTTGAATGGGAATATTGCAACTTGCAAGAATCCATCCACAACCTTTTCTTGCAGCCATAAAAAAAATTCCAGTAACATTTTGCGGTGGCTGGTGAGTTCGCAGCAAGAGATTTTATTATGAAGAAATTTGTGTCTAATATTATTTATTGCGGTCTTAGAAATCAATGCTTACCATCCAATTATCTGGAAATTCATTGATAACGTTATTAAGGAATTGTCACGAAAACACATCCATTTCCTACAACATGCCAGTGGACAGCGAAATCCGGGCCGTCTTAGATATGTTTCATTGAAACAACGT
>JAOEHK010013836.1:0-11072 GCA_025447835.1 Labidoglobus nevermanni | reverse complement strand
AGATCCTACTGATCCCAGAGGCATGAAAATACCACCGAATGCCTTCTTTCAATGTGTACTGTTCAGGGAAAAAATATTCTAATATGCTCGAATCCGAGCCCTATTAATCATATTCGACGCCATTACGCCAGTAATCCACCCTTGATCAGAAGATTGCAATATGAATTCTCGATTCAATCAAATTGGATGAAATACGAAATAATTGGTCGACGTTCCTGCTCATCTAAGTGACGCCATTTGTTCTAGTTTTGTCTACATAAAATGTTTTTATTGTTATTGAATGTCGTGCTCAGCCTTTAATTGTGTTCAAATTGTGCATGCGAATTGATTGTCTTTCAAGCAATGTGATCATCGCTCAGTTGTCGCAGATACAACGCAGCAATATCAATGAGATCATGATTTATCTGAGGTTTAGCGGAATTACATCATATCTCATCAAAATCAACACTAAAAACGTAAATAAAGCGTATAGTAAGATGGGGAGACTGTTCCAATATCAGATTGTCCATTATTCTCTTGGAATATATCAGAAGAGGCAGTAGTTTCAGGTTGAATAATTGCAAATTTAACGTTTTTTCATTGAGAATTGATTTCATGAAAGAAGGATTGTGCTTTGGTCGCAAAAAATATATTTAAAGCATTGCAATTGAGGTCAATGAACGTTTATGCAATCTGAGCTTCACCAATCTTATCAGCGTTCTGAATAAATAAACAGCCACGTGCTCTGATTGATTTCTCTTCATTTCCCATTCCGCCCGGGTATTATTTATATTTAAGAAATGCTTTCATGTGCAATACTTGCAACTGGAATAAATATTCGCTTTTACTTAAAACTTACCAATGAAAAATTTTATTTTAAACATTATTTTCACATGAAAACAATACTGAAAATCTACTTTAAGTCATTTAAAATTCAATGTGGCAAAGTAATTAACATGCAATGAGTATTTCCACAAATGGATACAAAATTCTAACTTGATCGACTTACATTATAACAAATTGTCGAGCAAACAAAAGAATGCGAATGTTTCTACTTTCAATGACTCTGTATTACTCTTAAGTTCACAACAATTAAAAGTGCGAATGTTGCACATTCGCAGCTCTTAGCAGCCAACTGACCTAAAAATCGTTCGCTAGCCTATTTATTATTCCAATTTGCGCATCACTCGCACTACTCATCCTCTTCAGATGCAAGCCAATGTCAACGGTGAAATGTGCAAATTCACTGCCGATTACCCATTACTCAAACTGCAAATTCAATTCAAATGAGCTCTGATTAACTCCAACTTCCGCGTGCTAGAGACTCTTCTTCGGACCATTGTGTGCATTCAGTTAAGATGTAAATTATCGCTTTGGATTGCTATTCATTCAATGTATTCAGGAATGTGTGAGGAATCCTATTCAATGGCAGGCGACTGTACTTTAGCACATAATTGATCGATTTGCAATTTAGTTAATCGATTTATCCAAGTTTAAAACAATGTGAATCTGCAATGTGTTCCACATTATTGCACAAACTATAGCTAGCTTAACATATCTATTGATAGAAGGAGGCTGAATGTACAATAGATTGCACATTTTTATGGTCTCTCAAATAAGGGCTTAAACAATAATCTATTTATTTGCAAATAAGGACAGTGAGTAACTTTAGTAAGTACTAATTACTTCTGTGTTTTATATAATGGATGGTGAAATGATTTGCAACAAAGTTTGCATTCAATTATTTCGGAATACATTCTGACCTGAACATGACCTCTGCGTTTTTATGAACAATTTCTATGTGCAATTATTGTAGAAAACGCACATAGATGCACGATATGCGCTGCAATTATAGCATTCACGTCCATAATATATGACTTCCTGCTAATTATAGCAATCCAATCAAACAGTTTGTAACGTTGTTGAAAATTATAGTCCCATAAATATTAGATTAATTAAATAAACGAATCGATAATCGACAGTGTTGTGAAATTAGCATTCACACTCAATTATAATTATCCCTGAACGATGACGTGGTGTAATGATGATTGATATTCATTGATTATTCATAATAATGATTGATATCTCAAAATTATGCGAGAAACTATAAAATCTACAGAAGAACTATCTGTGTAAAGGAAACTGATGCAAAAAATTGAAATAAGCCCTTTCAAGGATTGACCTCAACTGTAAAAAGCATATATTCCTATCTCCTTATGTCATTATCCTTCTAACATTTCAGGATGCATTGACATGAGTCAGTAACCCTTGTATCATCATTCAACCTTTGTACCTTGAACGATTTTAGCAAGTGTATTGAATTACATGCGGAATTCGCACAAAAAAGTTGTAGACTTGAAAAAACTATTTATTCCATAATTTAGAATTGATTTCCAATTTGCTACTACGTAAAAGCTTCTTACATCTTACTGCAAATAAATAATTTATACCTCAGACGCAATTTAGTTCGCAGAATTGAGGTGCAATTACTGGATCAGTGCAAATAAATCTTGTTCTATAATTATTTCCACTTTTTTGAACTTTTAGAAGCAGTGCGAACGTAAACATATACTTCAAACATCCTGACATAAAGACTTTGAAAAAATAATTGAGACTGCTCTCGTATTTCATAAAAACAAGATTCAGTATTAAATGTTGCTGAATGGTTAATTTTTGCCGCGTTTGAACTTGAAGGAATATAAGATTTGTGTCTACAAGCAGTAATGCACATTAATAATGATATTCTTGGTCTTACCAAATTTTTACTTAGAAGTAGCCATTGTTTAAATCACAACTTTGCGTTTTCAAAGGCTGAAAGGGCAATTTGCAAGCAATTTGTCAGACTGATGATTATTTCCACAGAACTGTGCTTTAATCGTCTGGAATTTGAATTGTCTTCAAGCAATGGCAATTAGAACGATAATTACAAAGATTTGTAAATTGCACAAGACGCGAACATTGTTTGGCCGAGCAACGAGAATTGCGACAATGAACCGCATGGTCCGGAGTACACAACAGAAATAATTCGCTGAATGCCAAACTGTGAGCAAGCAGCAAATGCAAATAAATAAATAGTAGCAAGATACGCACCACAACTACAGAAAGCATGTGAAATGAATTGCAACCATTCTTTACTCGCTTTACTTTCGTCCCACAATTGCATTTTATAATTTGCTTGATTTATTCTGAAACTTGTGGAGTACCCAGTGTTACTATTTCCACATCTACCTGTCTCTCTGTTAGCAATGAGTTGGTACTGTTCGTCGACGGACAGAGACACGGCCTTCAAGGCGCATGCGCAAAAGACCGACGTCGATCACTATTGCAGTGGTGTTTGTCATGAAAAGTGTTGGTTTTTTCACTATAACTTTCGAACCATGAGGTGTTTCCAATTGTCATTCCTTCCACATTGTCCCAGGAGTACACAGAACATATCCAATATTTCATTTCGATCGAATTATTTGGATTTTGGGAGGAGATCCCATACATACAGACAGAGGGACGAAGGCATACATTCATTTTTATATATAGAAGACGAAGTTTAGACTGTTGTATTGCTCGATGTATTATTAGAAATGCATTAAAGTCGCTATAAACAGGGGTATCCTTGAATTTTATGGTCTTTTCGTCATTGAGTATGGTAACAATACTCGTATTTCCTTATTACGCGCATAATCTTTAATCTTCGATGTTCGCCGTTTCCCATAATTGAAGACAGACGACGTACAAGCTAACGTTTGATTCCGATTCTGAGAAATTAGAACATAATCTTCATTTAACTGCCACAAACGAACGCATAGGTCTGCATTTTATCGCATTTCTCTGTAAATATTGCTCTTTACTGCTTTTAGCGACGAAGCAATATGATAAAGCTCGGCAAAATAATAATTTCCATTGCATTTTTTCTTTAATTTCAAACACACCATGAAGATAAGTCATATGTAACATATTTGTAGATTTATAGCATGTTTTGTAGTCATTCAAACATGTTGAAATGAAACACGATTTATACTTGACGCAAATATCAGCATAAACTAATGTTCATTGCACAGAGCGAGTAGAATAAAGTAGCACAAGTGTGTTAAATTGAAATTGCCAGGATATGCATCTTTGTCCAAGTTTCCACATGTTTCTTCAGCGATTATGCTGTTAATCACTTAAGCTATAATACTTCCTCAACAAAACTCAAGAGATGTTGGACTACAATTCTATTGGATTTGTTTCAAATGTTCAGTTCCATCGAAATTTTATGATATCTTTAATGAAACCCCAATGACAACAGAATAGAAATGCGTTCTAAAACAATTTCCATTCGAATTGCAAATAGATGTGAGTCAATAAATCTATAATGAATTTTGTTTTCCGTCTTTAATCATCCATGACTGACGACGCAATTGTTTATGACGATGTTAAATGAAGGTGGTCTTTTTATTACTTGTTATCCATGCATTGTTTTCAATGGTCGATTAAAGCATGTTTATTAAGTTGTGAACTACGAGGATTCTATTATTCCATCAAAATCTCTATGAATATTAATGAATAAATACAACCATTTTTAGTTAATATATCATCTTATATTTGCAACAATAAAAATATGGCAGGTTCTCTTTTATAATATACATAAACAAACTATCTCTGAAACCTTAACCAAATGTAGACATAAAATATAACATTGAAAGTTTAATGATATCCCAATGAGCCAAAGTAGCTCTATTGGTGACATTTTTATGTAAAGTTAAAGCTACTGAATTGCAGTGGAGGCGGCTTGGGTCTGACTCGTTTGAACAAACTGTCTGGCTTCCTCTGGCAACTTCTCTGGGTCGGCTAAAATGTCCGTTTTCGTACATAAATACCTCAGCGAATTCAAAACAACTGCAATCAAACAAGAGACTAAATCTAACATCATAATTCATAAATAAATGATTCCTTGTGTTGCAGGTGTACCAACCTGGTCTCAGATCTACCAAGGTGCAATGTTGTTCGGCCCAAGACAGTGTTGAGCGATACAAATCATCTAAACTCGTTGTGGATACGACATTGTTGAACGATGATAGAAGTGGGCGAAAAAGTAAACTAAACTATTTCATTGAAATTAAGGAGAATATGTTGCTGAAATCTTTTCAATGTTGATGGATAATCATTGCTAAGGATACAATCCAAAACTTCCAATCATCGAGCGTTCGTCTTCGCACGTAGTCATCAAACATCTCCTGAAGTTTATTGTCTCGGCGTCGAGATACTGGGGCTCCAGTGGCTGGTAACAATGACTGACAATTACTGTAAACGAATTCATTTTCATCAAGATGAAAAGAAATACGGAAAACACTTAAAATTTCCATTTTTCTACCTTATTGATGCATTTAATGTCTCAATTTGTTGCCGCAAGTTATCCATTTCATCTTTTAGCATATTTCGCTCAGATCTTAATTGTTTAATGTATTCGGCACCTTTCTGGAGCATTGCTGCTTTACTTAGCTGAAATAAATTTATGAAGAAAATGAAAAGAGTTCATAAGACATGGTAATGGTAATAAATTTCAAAATTTTGAAAATAACGATACTTTTTAAGTACAGGTAACCCTCGGTTTACGCCGTAATTATAAATATTAATTACGCCCAGTGCCGGCTTCAGCATTTCAGTGCCCTGATGCAAAATGGCACCCCTAAACGCAACATTACAGAAAATTAGCACGGGGTATACCAGAGGTACCGCCACCAGACGACGGATATGGTATTCCCCATGCTTGACCGCTAAGTCATATCGCAATGTCTTAGTATGCTTCCAAGTTATGGCGCCCCTATGCAGAAGCGCTCCAATGCAACGCATCGAGTGCTTCCACCTGAAGCCGGCCCTGATCATGCCGGTAGCTGATTTCCCTATTTACCCAGGAAATTCCCAACTTCAAGCCAGAGAAAATGTATATATTTTAATTTATTCTTGTTATAAGACTGGAGATTAACTCGTGGGCTACACATATGAACGACTTCGGGTATTCCCCGCTAGGGATAAGTACGGGGAATACCTGTCCTTCACTGTCGTGCTCGGTAACTCCCCAGGTTTACCCGTTGCGCCATCTTAATGTTTAATGTTTTCTTTATGAAAACTGCAATAGCTATTCAGCTTCGGGTTAACCGTAATCGCGCTTGTTATAATTGCCATTGTAATTACTTTATGGGCAACAAACTAGGGTAGAAAACGAGGGCTACCTGTCAGTGGAGTAGCGTGGCTGTTTGCCATCGGGTGCGGAGGAGAATTTTTGCCACCCCTTCCCATCTTCGACGTTCCCCCATTAAGCCCCCTAGCGCACCGCTCACGTTACGCCCCTGTTAGCTATATTTATATACCTTTGCATTAGGATTGTGATTGAGTTGGGGAATTAATGAGTGTAGCATATCGAAACCATTTTTAATGTTATATCGACGTTTCTGTTCCGCATGTATATGTCCGGCACGCCGTTGATCGCGATTGCATTCCCTTGTTGGACTTCCTAGCGACTCTTGTGATGACGTTGGCGAATTCAATCTTCCGCTATCTGTCAATGCCGGACTTTGATTCGCCGCATTCAAATTGTTCAATAAAATCTATTATAGAAGCAATAAGGCCAATACTGCTGGGATGAGTAAACTGTAATAGATCGTAATGCAGTTAACTCACGGGTTCAATGTTAACGGCTGTGCCTATCGGGGTCATGCTAACAGGGGTGAGAATAAGTGTCGTTGGTGTTGGCTGCGGAAGAATCGGGATAGGCACATTTTCCTCCTTTACACGAATGTAGGACTTCCGATCGAGAGGCATTATCACTCGTTGGTTTGTGATTACAGCAGAAGACCCGTCGTTATCTGCGAAACATTTGTTAATTGAAAAAAACATAACTTGGCATTCTTTCGCTTTGAACAGTTTTTTTACGATTTTTCAGCAGCTGTGTCAGCAAGGCACTGTTGTTGCTTGTCACAAGCGAAGGATCACTAATGGCAGATAGCAATGGAGGCTTTTTGATGGGTTCCCTTGTGTTGGAACGTGATCGAGGTCTTCCTCGATTTGAAGTGCGCGGTTTCCCCATTGGGTTATCTTCCTTCTAATATTATGTATAACATCACCCATTAAAAGCATGTAAATTGAGATTATGGTATTATCAATAGCAGTGCCGGCTCCAGTATTTAGATAACGCCTCTCAAAGAAACATTACAGAAACTTTGATAAATTGATTTCATAATAATGTCCCAAGATGCAGTGGACAGGCACGGGGAATATCCGAGGGACCGTCACCAGATACCGGGTCTTTCCCGTGCTTGTCCGTTGCATTATATCGCAATGGCGACCTATAACGCCCCTATGCAGGAGGTGGCCCGATGCGATTGCTTCCACCTGGAACCGGCCCTGATTAATAGTAATCTTTTCATTTACTTTCGTGGCCAGTGTGGCCGAAGAAAACGATGATGTTGGCTGTGATGTTAATTTAATATTTACAGGTGAAGGTTGCCTAAATTTGTAGGATTTAGCTTGGGACTGATTGGATGTGTTGAAATTGTTTAAATCTTGAGTATCTGAAATTATTGAATATTTTACATACAATCAGTATGAGAATTAGCCTTTGTACTTTAAATAATAGGAAATAATACGCAAAAAGTGAAATACTTACCTTGAAATTGTGAGTTAATGCAAAGATTTTGTTTTAGTTCCATAAGTCCCATGGGGGGCTTTTGGGACAATTTTGAGATCATTGGATTGTAAAGTCCTGCCATTTCATTGTAGCCCATCGATGATAGCAATGGGTACTTATTTTGTGGCTGGATTTGCACTGGATCTGTAGGCGATGACGGTTGCATGGGAAAAGAGTTCATGGGTAAATTAACTGGTTGAGGTACCTGGTAAATATTACAGAAATGTTCCAAAGGTACGAAATGAAAACTGAAAACGCAAGCGAGCTGTCAGTATAAGCAAGTTACCGAAATATTTGTTTGCGCGCTGCTGGATGGAGTCAATGTCGCATAATCTGGGAACCACAGGTCTTGTTTATATAGATTTTGATCCGTTGCTTGTTCTTCGGGCACTGATGGTAACCTTGCACTCATGAAATCTACAAGATCAATCAACTAGTAATGACCCTGCGTTGTCTCATTTGTTCTTAATACATTTTTACTACAATGCGTGTCTTTCTATTTGAACAACATCAAAGATTCGCCTCAAACGAAGTAAAAATGTAATGGGAAATGATGGGTTTCGCTATAACTATGAGGTTTCCCCGGTTTTTTCTCAGTGACCAACAAGAATAGGAAGAAGTGTGGAAGAGTCTACTGCAGCCACGTCTTTTCAGACGCCTGTCCTCTTTCCACTAGTCCAGGGCTCCCCAACCTTTTAGCGAGTAAGAGCCAAATGGCCATTAAAAGAGCCAACAAGGAGCTGAAAAGAGCCACACTAAATGTACAGATGAGCCTCCACTATCGAACTATCTGCGGTTTACGACAGTCGCTTAAATTTTCATGAAATTTTCGGCTCGTTCAAGGGTGAAAGTGAGGCGCGTGATGCATTGCGGCACTTAGAAGCGCCTCGTATATAATAAACCGACCTTACCACGAATTTTCAGAGAGCCGCACCATACGTCTAAAACAGTGTTTCCCCGTCCCCTTATTTGCCCCGTCGACCCCTTATCGATATTGTTAGGTCGAATTTTAACCGATTTTTTCGTACTTGTAGACCGTGCTGGCGGTCAAGCACGGGGAATACCCATCTTCGAGTGACGGGGAGCCAGGGTATTCCCCGTGCTTATCCGACAGCAGTGTCTACAAGCACGGGATTTAGCACAATCCACCCATGAACTGTTATTAGCTTTACTTTTACGTCGACCCCCAATTTCTTCTTTCGTTGTCGTCGACCCCCTGCAAGTCAAAATTGACCTCCAGGGGTCGATATCGACCACTTTGGGAATCACTGGTCTGAAAGAAGCACATATGGTTCGCGAGCCCTGCACTAGCCGCTCGATAACCTTTTCCTATTTACGGCCTTATGTTAGGATACAGACCACAATGGGTTTTAAACTGCAACCCTCTTCCAATGAAACCGAAAGTCTTCGGTTCTTTAATCATACGGCTACCGAACAGTTAGGAGTACAAGTAACATTTCCAATATTTCATTTAGATTGGATTACTTGTATTAGAGCATTTTGATTAAGGACGGCCAATTAGATAAAAGGGACATCGGGCAATCTCCGTATTTGTCTGCTGACCAACATAATCCCAAGGAATTTCTGGGGCTTTATGCCACGGGGAGAGGGAATACTATTTCTGGTCGAAGCGCAACGGACAAATCCGAGGAACACCTTTTATATTTCGGACAGATAACTATAATTCCCCGTGTTTGACCTCCATTACACCTAAGCTTGTAGGGTGAAGCGAATTGTTGTTTTCCTAGTTTTCACGTTTTGGTGTACTTCGATTCAAATATGCTTGAAAGCACTGCATGTCTCTAATGCACGAAGGGCATAGAGCGAACAGGCATACATTCATTTATATATATCGCAGTGAAATGGTATAATCCGAGATTTTATAAAAAAAATTAAGGAATTCAATGAAATGGCGGAAGATGTAATAATGATATCTCTGCTAGTTCATTTTCTTAAAAGTTACTTAAAGTTACTGATTTAAGAAAATACTTAAATAACTTTAACAAAATGGTAAAATATTTGAATGTCATGCGTTAGCGGAGTTTTGCGCGCAAATTAACTTTTAAAATCATATAAAGAATGCGGTAGAAAAGGCTGTAGTAAGCAATAAAAGCAAAGTGTTCGCCAATACAGAAATAAACCAGTAAGTATGCAAGCATTATCTATTATATATATATAATTGCAAATTCATATTGGTCATATTGCTATTAATAGTATTTTCCTGTAATTTATTGTGATTTAAAGGCTAACTGCGAGATTTACGTATTTTATCATTTTGCTAAAGCCAATTAAGTATCTTCTAATTTCAGTAGCTTTATCTAAAGAAATGAGCTAGCATTATAACATCTGCTATCATATCATAGAATCGCTTAGGAATTTTACAAAATCTACGATTATACACTTGCGACATATATAAAGGAAAAAGCAGAAAAAATGAATTCTTACCTTGTAATGGTTCAAATGTATCCATATAGTCATCTAAGTTAGGTTGTAAAGGTCCCAAGCTTGGCTGGATAAAGTCTGCCAAACCAGCTTTGGCTAAAAAGGCATAAATTTTGATGCACATATGTATTCTTTGCAAATAATGAAGAATTACCTATTTCTCGCGTGTCAGGAAACACAAATGGCTGATTTGCAATTGTTGAAAACAAAGTGTCACTCATCATTCCCATATAATCTTCATCAACGAGCATATTTTCATCCAATGCTTGATTGTTCCAAGACAGCAATTCTGATTCCAGCTAAAATATTGGAAATTTAACATCAACTTCATTGTCTTTGCTAAATACAGATTGCCAATAGTCTCATTCAGGGTGTCAAATTAGACTAATAATTAAAAAATCATTATTGGGCCTAAAGTAGTTGTTTTCCTTTCTATTCTTTATTCCGCCGTATCTTAGAGAACCAGTGCAATCACAGACATGGTCTGGTTGGGTTAAGTCCGGTTAGTTGCCCTACTAGTGTAACAGTAGTAGTTTAACAGCCCTACCTAGTGTAAATAAATTCGGCATGAAAAAATTATTCCCGTTGCGCGGATAAATATTTTGTTATTCACGGTCCTAATCAGTAGCAGTCAAACAATTCAGTGTTACAGTGAAATTATGGGCAATATCCCAAATAACAATTCAATATTTTAATATTAACGAAATTTATGAAATTTTTGGGTTAAGATGTAGGAATAATTAAAGACTAATGATTTTGCCATCTCCAAAGCATATATACAACGAAAAATTGACTTGGATTGCTGGGAATTGAACCCAGTACAACGCCATTCGCGAGCAATGCAAGTACCGACTCAACCACCAACCCTTGTCAACAACTCGTTGTATGTTCAATTGTAACCCGTTCTAAAGCATTTTTATAGCATTCACAAACGCACATGGCTGAATAGTAGAATGCAAGCCTCTTTAAGCCACGACTAGGCAAATGTTTT
>JAOEHK010013825.1:0-11075 GCA_025447835.1 Labidoglobus nevermanni | reverse complement strand
TCTTGTAAATACATTTATCTTCAAATACAACTGAGGTAGTGTTTTGGAAGCTGGAACGGATTAATGGCATTTCAATGGGGAAAATTGCTTTGAGATACGAGCAATTTGACATACGAACAAAGTCATGGAACGAATTACATTCGTATCTCGAGGTACCAGCGTAGAAGGAAAGGCAATTGAAAAAAACCTCATGGTTCGAATGTTATAGCGAAAAACCAACACTTTTCATGATAAACAGCACTGCAATAACGATCGACGTCTGTCTTCTGCGCATGCGTCTCCGTCCGTTGCCAAGCGGCGATTGGGTACCGATCGAATGCAAACGGGAATGAGTTTTCCATGCCATATCAAGTAGGCTCATACAGTGGCGCACGACTCTGCTGTATTGATCGATTATGCTGAATTCTGCGCAGGCGTCTTGAACACCGAGTCTCCGTCCGTTGCCGAACAGTACCAACCGATTGCTAACAGGTGGATGGGCAAAACAGACGGACGTGCAGATGAGCAGTAGTAAAGCCCAAGCAATACTGGATACTCCAATAGTAGTTAATCAATATGGATTACTATATATATAGGTACTATATCACTGTACGAATTATATGCAATGTACTAATCTGCTACCTTGTCCTAACCTGTCCCATGCTTGTCCTTTTAAACGCACTACCATCCTCAATCACTAACCTCACGACGTCACAACTCCTCTAACCAAACCTTCTGATGAAAGTACAAGCTTCTTACCGTCTAAAATTGAAAGCTAAGAAGCAGGCTAAGTTCTTCGCTGAACCAGCAACTTGTAGTAGCGCCTCCTTGTATCCTATGCCAAACTACAACCCCTCGCTCCTCCCTTTTGAAGGCGGCCACATTGTGAGGAGGAACAGTTTATTTTCAGTTCTTGAGAAGGATTTATTTTATATTAGACGCTTGCTTATTCTTAACTTCATATCAGAATTATTATCATCAATGCAATAAATTGATATAAATTTTGATTCATTTGGCAATATAGAAAGTTATTGAATTGCAATTAATATGGGCATCGAAAGGAATGGCAAAAGCTTAAATCTTAATTTTAAAATTTCAGCATCAGTATTTATCAATTGAATGAAAATTGCAATATATTTCCGACTGGAATTTCATTACTAAAGTTTGTTTCGAGTTAAATGCCCATGCAGCATTAAACATTGACTATCACCGTTGTCCATCAGCTGGAAATATCCCCCAACAACTATATTATCTAAGACTCGTCGTATAATTCCATAGAGCTCAGGATCCCGTAGCAGTGCGTAATAATGCAGAGGGCACATTTCCTTACTCGCTCATTGCTCGCTAGCAATATCTGCTCTAGCGTCGTCAGTGACAACGATGCCCTTCAGTTCGTATAGTCGAATTAAATGACCATTAAACTATTATCTCACAACAGAAGGTCGCAATGGGTGCAACGGTCACCAAATAACAGCTCATTTAACGTTCGCTAAAAGCAAACTTGGTGCTTCTGACTGCGCACAATTGTTGCTTCACTACTACGTTCACTACTACATTAATGCATTTCCTATGTGGTGCTACTGATACCGTTTGTTGGAAAACATTTTTATGGGATCGTGAATTGTTAATCTCCATGGTGAACTCTGCTCAATTAATGTATTTCTGGCAGTTACCAGGATTTCAGGGAAACCTTATTGCCTAATTAATTAAATTTTTCAATGTGTCCAACGACCAACATAGCACATATAAATAATGTAAAAATATAATAATTATTGCAACATATTAAGACGCTTCTAATGTAACTTGTTTGTCTCTTCATTACTAAATGATATGAGAAAAAGTTGAAGCAGGTGAGCTTGAAATGATTTATTTTCTTTCAATTATGATTCTTGAATAAGCACAGTTAATAGCATCATTTTAGCTTTGGTTTAAACACCCTGTAAATAAATCCGGTTATAAATTTTTGCCTTCGCCAAATAGTCGTAACTTGCGTGGTGATTATCCGAAATTATTCCTGACAAGATTGCTGGAGGATCTCGGAGAAGGTGATAAAGCACAGCCACTTCCGTTTTTCTTGGAGTACTTGACTGAAAAACTACACGTTTCAACGCCTCTCGCGTATTTATAATATAAATCCACATATTTCACATAATACTTAAGAAGCGAAGTATTTTATAGCCTCATGTGTTTCTTTTTTAATTAAATTGCTTAATCTCGACGATGATACATGGATATTGAATTTTTAATATTCTTCATTTAATTTGCATATAATATAGGCAATATAATAACAGTGCTGATATTGAATGTACCTATGTTATCGATAGTTTTTATTTGGTTTCATATATTTGAAAAATGTGTATTATGTGTATAAATTAGTTTGTTAATTCGGAGATTGATGATGAGATGGCGTAAAGCCCCTTTTCAAGCAGCAACAAAAGTGTAAGCACATCTTTGTCTTCTATCCGCAATCCAAATTCTGAGATTGACCCGAAGGAATAGCCTAGCGCTAAAACACGCTCAAACAAAATGGGAGGCGAACCAGCAGCAAAAAAGGCAATTACTCTACAAGTTGAATTTCGCGCAATTTTAGGAATCTCTGCCAATTTTTCTAATTTTATTATGCAAATTTCCAGCATATAATTTGTCCCTTCATCGCGTGAATTATCGGCTGCAAATTTTCTGACTAAATAAGTCAAAGCTTATTAATCAATCAATCAATATGCATAGATTTGTGAATAGTTTTTGTGGAATCATTAATTACATGTATTGCTTGCATTTTACAAATCTTTTCATTTCACTATGTTATATATCATGTACTAGATATTTATACCTGAAAACAATATATTTGAGAAGCAAATTATTTATTTTCAACTTATGAATTTATGTATTTTCTTGTAGCGCTTAGGGCTAAATGTTTATGACATCCATTTATGTTCACAGCGGGAAAATTGACCGCATGCATATTGCTTACATGTATGTTATTGTAGAATGTTATTTAAGTCCATAACACATGTTAATTCAAGAATTTCATGCTGAAATATGAAGTTTATAGAAGATACCATATAGGAAATATAGGTTCCACGAAAATAACGCCTATAAAGGCGTTACTGAATTTGGTTTACGATTATAAATATGAAATTATTTCACTTTCATTCTGGTCGAGTGCTTTCGTTGCGAGAAATTAACCAGGAATTGCGAGTTGTGGTTTATGAGCATTCCAGAATAAAGGAAAACTTTCACAAACTCTCGTGTATGGAACGATTTTGCAATTTGGCTAAAATCGCAACCAGAACTACCAAATAAACTGTGCACTGATATCCTAAGCTAGGATTGTATCTGTAATCATTAACAACTTAGAACAAATGCTCCTTGGTGGAGTATCCTAATTTTGCGGTTTAAGATACTCATTGCGAGTTAAACTTCAATGAAAGTTGCAAGTAACATTAGATAAATTTATAAATATTCCTATATATCCTATATATATCTCGGTGAAAGTCTAATTTTCAATGTCTCGTCAAGGCGGTGAAATTATGTTTTTAGTAAAGGAGTTGTAATCATTTTGACATAGAACGTTAGCAGTGATTTCATGTACAAATATACACATCAGCAGCAAAACTTTACCAGTCTGCCAGTCACCAGATAAGCCACGATGTGGATCCACAAAATGAAAAACTAATATTGGCCAATGCTCAAACTGCCCTTGAATCTGATATTCCATAAAATCAACCGCTTTTCAATAGATTATTAAATGCAATCTTTATTGTGAACGTTCCGTCCTATCTAGCAGAATAAAGGCGCCAGGCTGGACCTTCCCAAACTGTTCCCATTTGTCTGACAACGATAAGGAATCATCGGCCGCCAGCACTGCCATTTTCTCGGTTTTATTGCATTGTTTATAATATTTTATTGAACCACCCACTGCCGATTTTCACTTAAAATTCCTTGTCACGCTTCATACCCATTCATAACCCATCATTTGCCTATATATACCATCACCAGAGTATCCGAACTATTCTCATCATGTAATATATTGTATCTCATCGTATCTCAATATCAGTGTCGCCAATCTAGCGGTCAAAAATTTGATCAACCTGAACCGTAGACCTGTAAATGTGTTCAGGTAAAATTTGGAGAATTTTCAATCGAAATGAAGAGGTCATCAACGAAACTCTTAGAAAATAATTAAATATAACACTAGTATTGAAGCCTTCTATTGTAAATCAAGCAATTGTCTCATCTGAACGCACAGGACTATGAACTGCAAAATGTTGAATCCTAGTTTCTATTTAATTCCAACTTTTTATCGGAACAAACTCACGATCCGAAACTGGCCGCAGAAACAATGGTTAAACAACATACTAATAGACTATATTGCTGACTAGTGGTTCGTTTTTAGCTGTTCAAGCAGATAATCATTTTGCAAGTTTGCCTCAATTTGCACGACTGCAGGATCATAAATCACATTCGGTCCAAATAAACATTGCTCTCTGGGCAATCAGAATGAGGTTTTCTGGAAATATTAAAGACTCCTCATGGCTTCCTGCTGCCTTCCACAGCAGGAAATGGATTTTATTTTGGTCACAGCAATTAAAGCATGAAGTGCAACTAGGAAATTGAATATGTTGCTCTTGTGTCCGCTTTTATGCAAATCAATACCGATTGCATGTTCAATGTCCAAATATTTCTATACTTCGGGAAATATTTCAAACACAACTGTTTCACGCTCTTAAAATTTATTTTCAACCGAAGCGAAACACCAATATTTTGGTAAAACGTAAATTCTACATACTCTGCGGAACAGTTTTTCATTCCCTTAAATCAATTAATTGCACTACGAAATTCTAACCGCTCGGTAGCCGAGTAGTCAAAGTACAGAATTGCCATACCGAAAGTCTTGGGTTCAATACCTGGCAGAGCGTTGCATTTTAAAACCCATTGTGATCTGTATCCCCACATATTGTCGTAAAATTACGAAGACTACCGAGTGGCCAATGGAAACAGGACAGTATGGCGTCTGAAAAGTAAGACGTGGTTTATATTTTATATATATATATATTATGAAATTGAAACAATTTCAAATATTATACATTCAAGTGTCTATGTTTCAATGGAAACCGATTCATTCATTCGTGTAAATTTAAAAACGAAATGTTGGAGACTCGATGGATCCAACAAGAGTTGTCCACGATGATTCCATTGTTTTAGTGTGTATTGAATTATGTACGAAGGTATTGGAATTCATGATTTATTATTCTATGTGTGCACTACAATATTTACGCATTCCATCACATAGAGCAACTCGGCTCACAATTCTTCTCCCGGAGCAGTTCGCGTTCTGGCTGCACGATTTCGTCAGAGATGCATTAAGTTGTCAGCAACATTTTCTCATCACCTGTCCTCTTTACTAATAGAGAAGGACACCAAGTTAAAGTACTAATAATTTATCATGCTGATTATGTCAAGACATATCAAAGATCATGATTGCTTAATGCTACTCTGAGTACCGGCAAATTTTTATTCATAATTCGCAATTCGCACTCAGGCGCGAACTCAACATTCATTTTAGTAGTCCTGTGATCTATAGACCACATACAGCCTCTTTAGTAAAAATACATTTCACTCGAATAAAAATCCTTGTGATAATTTATATATGCTAAGCAAAGTAAACTCATAAACTCGCTCAATTAAAATGATTAATAGAGCATTAGAAAACCTTTTATATGCTCATCCAATAAGTAAATGAACCTCAATGACATTATGGCATTCCGATTCTTTGTCACAATGAAAACAGGACCAGAGAAAAGGAATGGTTGCAGGACTAATTTTGGCATTTTTTGCAAAATCTTGAAAATAAACGAATAAGAATAGGAATAACAAGGATTCGCAGGGAGTTACGTCCCAAAATGTTGCCGCAAATACAGAAACCGCAAATATTTATACTAATTTGCTATGGTTCTCAGTATTATTACCGTCATTAATAGCAATTCTTAGACAAGGCCACTTCAACTCCATTCGAAACTACAAGATTCCGACACACAATAAGCGGGCATCTACCCTATACATAGATGTATCGGAAATTCATAGATTGGTTCCGGGAAAAACGAAATTCTGAATCGCAAATAAAGGAACTGTGTCACATTTTTTCCCAATGTATGCAGTGTCAACTTATTATATCGTTTGATGAACAATTCTTTTATTTCTTGGACTACTTAATCGAATGATATGACGGTTGTTTGTCTCAGAATGTTCTCCAATAGCTCATATTTCCAAGTGTAGTGGTGGAGAGACCTTGTTGGTTTTCACTGCTTCGGTTTCAGCGGGCAGTCAGCTTTTATTTCAGCGTCTTTGCAATTTTTTGCAATTGGCATGGCTGTTGCCACGACGCACGGCGACCCTTTGGCACCAAACAAGCGCCCTCATAAATTTCCTTCAGATTCAACGCAGTCGCGAGCAGTTTGCATTAGATCCGCAAGTTCGCCGCACAATTTCGCGCAAACACCAGCAAACGACTCATGAAAGCCCGTCGGCAATGCGCTCTAGCAAAATGTTGAAAATTCTTCCGGTTCTGAAAGATTCACGAGCGATACGATCTGAGCGTTAAGCAGTTTGCGCAAAGTCATTATCGGTGCTTATAAATTTGCATTCGTATTGCCCCCCTACTCATTTCCTTAGAGAAAGTATGATGAAGACGTGTAAAGCGTATCAAATGCATTCATTGATCGTAATTACTTTGGCTAATGATGAATAAGCAGAGAATTAATTAATTTATGTACTAAGGTAGCTTGAACTGCTCTGCAGCCGAGCAGTAACCCAGATGGCGCAAGGATGACCCACGAATCTGGTGACTTGGGTTCAATTCCTGGCCGAGCGTTACCTTTGACTACCGAGCGGCCAATACGACATCTGAAATGGTAAATGTGGTTGCAGTACGCTTTTCTACGACTCCCCATCCCGTTCCAATAACCCAATCTTACATTCCCTACCAAAAACTAAAAGGTTGTACAATGGGCCCAAAAAGTAGGACCTAAGTGCTGTGTGTGTCACACTAAGGTAGATAGAACTGCATAAATATTTGGAGTTTAGTACATATGTAGATACCTTCGAATTAAATAAAAACCGCAATATCTAGAAATGCTAATTTGGGTTTGTACTTTTTATTTTTCGTGCCACATTCAAATTGCGAATAAAAAGTTTAATCAACCATTGTTTGGAATAGAGGCAAGAAGTAAGTAATGAATACAAAATGTGCATTAAAGGTAGGTAAAAGGCAGAAGCAAATGTATAATTTCGCAAATTTTATTTAGATTTTATCGGCCAACGAGTAAATTCGACGATTGAAAAGGAAATATTTCGTTTTCTTCTCATTGCAATTACATAAATAAAGAGAGCAACAGGAAATTTTCGTTGAGCTGTTTACTTGGGCTAGTTATATATTTTGTATTTGAAATTACAATTTTATCCGGTATAAAAAGGGGATTAAAATTTAATGAGTAATAAATAAAAATTATCAAATTCGCTGAAATTCACTCAACCGTAATTATCAAATTATTGTCAACCGTAATATTAAAAGAAACACGGAATAATCGGAGGACAGAAAATTAATTATTCATGCTTTTCGCTTGTTTCTTATCAGACAACAAGCTAACCCCGAAATACGCTCGTAAAATCCACCCTCTCATTTTTGCACTCTGGAATACCATAAATCATCAACTTCTTCTTTACTACGCTTTTCATATAGTTGTAATCTATCGACCGTTATGACAAAATTCATTTGCCATTTGCCATTTTTAAATAAAACCATTTGCTATTTGCGGCATCTCACTCACATATAAAGTTATTTGTTATCAGTTCTATATCACAAAGAAGCTGTCTAGCTTTAAAACCAGATGTTTCTATTGGGTGTAAAGTAATTATATGAAATACACAGTAAATTGTTTCCGTATCTTGTAAAATTTTGACAAAAATTAGGACTAATTTGCTAACTACAATAGTTTCCTAGGGTTGGTAGAAACGTTAAGAAAAACATCATTCGAGTGCATGCCAAGTACCTATCCTGGTCGCTGAGTTTACTTTAAAATATTTAAAACTCCCTTATCTCCTTGCCTTCTTTGAAACAGTGCGGAGATTACCGGCTTATTGCTGCAGTTTATAGTTTATACTTTTTGAAGTTTATTTTTCTTAGCAAAAAAATGTTTCGAAGTAATATGCTGTAGATGATGCTTATTATCATCTATGAGTATTATTTCGAGGGTGGCTTTCTGTTTTCAGTTGTTCCTAGAATACACTATTACATTCATTACATTTCGAACTGCACCAATATAGGTATACCATAAATTATTCCGATTTTAGTCATTTCAGCACAATTGAGCACTTATCGAGTTCGAGATAAACCTGTAAACATGAAACTCTTGCTTTAGATTCCGAATTAAATAGCAAAGAGGAAAAGCAGCTTTAACCATTGTAGCTTTATAAACTAGGCCAATATTCGGTGGGATTGGGATTTGATGTAATCTCGGATTTCATCATATCCCTCCGAAATATACAATTCTGTAAGCATATAAATATGCAAGCTACACAAGCATTTAGATTTAAACAGGGATCTGGCTACAAAGGCAAAAGGCACGCATATTGTAGAATTCCTGTCGTCACCACCTGTCGTTGATGTCACGTGTTTATAAAGGCCGCCACAAGCCGCTATTTATTATGCATATATAACCTTTAGGTCGTTGGGGTTGACGGCGACAACGGCGAACGAATTGAACTGACAGATTAGAAACAGTTGAAATATAAGCTATAGGCACTTTTCCTCTGGAATTTCTAATATTTGTTACTTCATTATACCATACATAATACAATAAATATTGTAAAAAGTTGACCACCTTTCCACCTTGCCTTCTATCTGCATATCTTCATTAGATAGCCAAAGCACCCGCCACCATGAGAACTAAACGCATCTATTTGGACATAAAAACTGGCCATTAGCCAATGAGCACTTTTTAGATACATTAGCCATGAACCTAACACCAGTAACAAATTGAAAAATTACTTGCGGAAGTGAATCTTATCGCCGATATCCGGAGAATTGCGGAAGCGCATGGTAAAGCCTTATCATTTAGAAAATCACTGTCAATTCGTCTTGTAAGATGTGGAGCCCAGCCAGCCACCATCGTGCTTACCTCAATAAAAGGAACCCGTAAATCTCAGACAACATTAGGGATTAAGTTGAACGTTTCAGAATCACCCAGGTTGCACTTTCGAATAGTAGCAAGAGGGATATGATCCTCGATCGTGTCGACAAAGGAGGTAATTGTGTCTGTTGTGTGATTTACGTCAGTTCTGATTGAAATACTTGCCACCATCTGAGAGGAAAATTGAGAAAAAATCATGCACCCTGAAATTGTCCCTTATACTCTGCTGCTGGGATCGATCCTTCGGTTTATCTCAAGGCAGGAGTAAATCTGTGGACTTACTGCTTACCATAATCGGGGAACGTAATATAAACAGCTGTTGCGGGAAACCAATTGAGCACACACGAAAGCCATAGTAAGAGCTTGTTTTCCGATGAGCTTTAGATTTTCCTATCTTAAAAGTCACCTTAGGTGATAAAACAATTTGCCTTACAACTAGCTACAAGTTATTCATCTTTAAGCTATAAGTTTTTTTCAAAAATTGCTATTACCATCAGAATATTAGTTTCGAAATATAGAAAGAGAAACTACAAAGTATGATTTTTCAACGCACTTGGAGAAGATTGAGTTTTTTGTAGTCAAGAAATAAATTCTATGGACCCATTGCTATATCATTGTGTGCGTATTTTACGTTCGCGCAGCGATGAGATGGACATCCTAAAAGAAGAAATGCTTCCTATTGTTGTACATTCGACACTGCACTTACCAGTACGCTCAGTGGGCACTAGTCTATGCTTCTTTACGGATTTCTTTTGGGTGACAAGTCAAACTAGCAGAATGCAATCGTTTCTCGGCGAAAAGCCAAGCGTTGATGCTTGGAAAATCGTGGGTTATTTTATTTATAGTGGTTAGCTAGATGGAATAAATCCATTCCAGAGAAAAATGGTGACCTGATTCATAGGCACATTGCTGCCTTTTTTATTTCTCTACAGATTTCAGCATTTCATATTCTTATGATACGGCTATTGCGTTTTTATTTAAATTGTCTATGGAACAATGCCTAGAGAACAGGCCAAACTTGGGCAAATAAACCAACAGCAAGGTCCTAAAAAGTCGCATGAAATAAACTTGCGCCGCTGTCTTTCACTCGGCTTTCTATTCCTAGCTGCTGTGGCAACATTCATGAGCAACATTCTTATTGCAATGCTTTGTTTATGATCTACGATAACGACGACAGCGATTTCGGCAAAAACCTGCTTCGAGTTTTAAGGAAACTTAAAGTCATTCGTTTAGCAGAGGGTTTGAACGGAAATTTTCAAATGCGTGGTTTTCAGTAAAATGTTGCATGCAAGCCGAACACATTTTTTGAAGGTCCAATGTGTATTGAGTGAAATGTTATCAGCAATATGAACATAATGCACACATGGCTGGTGCAAAAGAGGCAAAAGAAGTTGAGACACAGGACGTGTCCTTAGAGACTACCGGAAGCGGACTACATTTCAGCATCCTGTCTGCTGCTCGCCTGCTGAAGGCGCGATAAGAATATGAGTGAAGAAAGATCGTTGTCTCAGCGGATTAGTAAAAGGCTGGAAAATCACGAGCGACCAGTGCTGCCAGAGGAAAGCTGAACGTATGTGAGACAATGCGTGTAAAATGATGACAAAAAATATTTACGACGAGGGGCGACAAGTTAAGTTGGCGCAATTTTTGCGCCATCCACCAACGATTAAAAGTTTTATTCATCAACTTCCTCTCGTGGCCAATTTATTGAGTTTTATGTGAAGTCTGTACAAGTTACTTCGTTGTTGCAAACGCCTTGAGAATTATCAGATGTATGCGTAAATGAAGCCAGAGAACGAAAATTAAATAATGAAGGAAATGTTGTTTCCAAGGAAATTCAATATTATTGAATTACATTTAACTTATACTTGGCTTATTTAGTTAGCAAATATACATTCTATTTAAACT
>JAOEHK010013814.1:0-11079 GCA_025447835.1 Labidoglobus nevermanni | reverse complement strand
GGCCTCTAGCGGCGAACTCGCTGTACTACTTGCGTTTTCTGGCGGGCAGCTCACCATGTATTTCTTATGGGACTTCAGGTCCCAGAACCGCCATAACCACCCTACTCCTATGAGGGATTTCATAATAAAGAAGAACAAGTTGTTGCTATAAATCGATTCTACATTTGCAGAAAGGCAAAGTGTGGATTTAATAGTTTCCAGTTTACCGAGGCAAATACAAATGAAATTGGATAGAGAAATAATTGATTCGATCAGGAAACTACTGGAGGCCGTTAAAAAATACGAAACAGTGCGTTCATTAGTGAAGCAGATGGCCTCCGATTTCGACTTGTTAATGACTAGAAGCCATCTTGAGTACCAATCTAGAAGGGTAGGCAGGTGGTTGTCGATGTAGAGGTTCGACTGTGTGAAAGAGCTACTTGAGCTTAAAAGGGCAATGTCGTCCGCGTAAAGTGCGGTGACGACAGAGCCGGACTGGGGGATATCGTGGCAGAAGATGCTGAAAAGTAGCGGGGACAGGGTTGATCCCTGGGGGACTCCAGCTTCACACTGCATGGTGCGGGAATGTGAAGTACCGACCTTGACCTGAAACATACGGCTACGGAGGAAAGAATTTAAGCACAGTATTAGATACCGCGGTGCGCGGAGCATGATTAGTTTGTGCACGAGTTCGTCGTGCCAAACTCGGTCGAATGCTTGCCAGACGTCCAGCAGAAGCATTCTGGCGTGGTGGCGATTGTTTAGCGCATTCGTGACGAATTCCGTGACGCGAAGGAGTTGGTGGCCCGTCCCGTGGGATTTACGAAATCCGAAATGGCAGTCGGGGATGACGTGGTGTTCGTCGGCGAACTCTTGCAGTCGCGAGAGAAGAGTGCGTTCCGCTATTTTGCTGATGGCCGAGAGCAAGCTAATCGGCCGGTAGCTGCTGGGGTTGGAGAGTGGTTTACCAGCCTTCGCGATCAAGATGACCGAGGCCAGCTTCCACTGCGGTGGGAAGTGACCCAGTCGCATCATCCCGTTGATGATGTTTGTGAGTCCCGAGATATGCTTCTTCGGTAGAAGTCTTAGGGCCTTGTTAGAAGGGCCGTCAGTTCCTGGGGCCTTGCGCGGTTTGGTAAGTCGGATGAGGCTGAACACTTCATCCGGGTCCGCGTGGGGGAAGTTACCGGACGCGGGCGAGTTAAGGTAGTCGCGAACTGAGTAGTATATTGATGATTCAAACAGTGCGTCGGAGGACGGATTATCCTTGAATTGCGCAGCGAGCGATTCAGCGAGGACTTCTGCCTTCTCGCTATCGGTGGACGCGACCCGGCCGGTGGCCGTCTTTAGGCGCGGCATTAGCGGGCGTTTCTTGGAAAGTTTCCGGATAACGTTCCAGGTGGAGCGCGGGTTCTCTTCCGCCTCGGCGATGAAGTCTTCGAACTGTGCGGAGCGATGAGTTTTCAGCCGTTCGCGGATATCGCGGTGGATCCGGTTGAGTAACGGTTTTAGGCCGGGTGGAGTGTGGCGCATCCAGTCGCGAAGCATGGGGTTTTTGCGGACCAAGTTCGCGATGTCGTGGGAAAGGCGGGGTGACTTGCGATGCGCGGGTGTTTTAACCGTCGCCCCTGTGATGGCAGTCGTGATGTCGCTGGTCAGGGCATCAACCGCGGTCTCGATGTCTTGTGTGGTGGAGATTTTTGGCGCTTTGTAAGCGGAGCGCTCCATGAGTAGCTGGACCCGGAACTAGTCTATTCGGGATATGAGCGGTGGCGCTACCTCCGAGCTCGTGTCTAGCTCGAGGATAACTGGGAGATGGTCGGAGGATAGGGCGGACTCGGTCCATACATTATAGCAGCAGTTGAGATACTGTGCCAAAAATATGTCCAGAAAGTCCGGGGTGTATCTGCGCTGTGTGGGGATGTGTGTTGATTCATCTGGAGCGATGATCGCGAAGTGGAGCCGGTCATGCGGTCTCGCCGCATGCACGTTTACAACATACAGGTAGCCCGCTCTGCACAGGCGGCGCGACGGTATCCCATCAAACCTCAGATGTGAACAAGGCTGCGACCTTGCCCGGCTGCCATTTCGTGGCTAAGGGCCTGCACAAGGTAGGTACGATTCCGACCTAAATGTTGGTCGACATATCGGGTCACAGGCTGTCGTGGTCATGTTTCGCGGTCCTGTGACCTAGTGGGTCTTGGCTTAGCCGCCCGGGCCAAAGTGGGAAGGAAACTACTTAAAAAAGCTACCCCAACCCAAGGTAGGACAACACATGCCGATGGGTGCGTGGCTAGGGGGAGGCCTAGCCGTGAATGTGTGAACTCCGGGGCACCGGGCGCCGCCCCGGTTTCAATTAGCACGCTTGCAGTAATGCGGGGCTCTGCTGCAAGTGATTGTCACATCCCTAGCTACTCATGGGTATTGTATGGGAAAACCAAAACTACAAAAACAAAAAAAAACAAACGCTGGGGTATCCTCGGAAAACCCAGCGGCATCAATGGATACCGAGGTGTCCACAGACAACTCGGCCATTGGACAGATCGCTCGGACTGTGGAAGCTCCCACTAGACAATCCACAGTCGCAAGCGCACTGGCGGGTTGCCCTTAGGGAACCTGCCAGAGAATAAAACAACCGGGGACTCCAAAGAAAGACCGGAGGAATGACTGTGACCGCAATAGGAGCGACACCCAGACCTAAAATTTCGGGGGCGCAACAGCGCAAACGAAGGAGGGAAAGGGAATGTCTCCTCGCCACCATCACCACAGGGAATGGCTCAGATCAAACCAGTGGGAAGGTGGCGCGGCAACCAATTAAGGCCATACGTCGGGTAAGGGACTTCACACCCCGCGTCAAGGCAGGAACATCCTGCACACGCGGGGGGGTCGTCCCAAAGCCGGTGGGGCAAAGACGCACACACCCGCCTACAGGGAAGGGTACGCCTTCAATGCA
Source organism: Labidoglobus nevermanni (assembly GCA_025447835.1). Classification (NCBI taxonomy): domain Eukaryota; kingdom Metazoa; phylum Arthropoda; class Insecta; order Coleoptera; family Staphylinidae; genus Labidoglobus; species Labidoglobus nevermanni. The sequence goes on along the minus strand of JAOEHK010013814.1, from coordinate 8,147 downwards.
GGCGGGTGGGCCGCGAGGAGGCAAGGCCACCGCTCCGAAACGTTTACGTTCGGACGGGAGCACGCCACCAGCGTCGAAGCACCCTCCGAAACGATAGAGGGAGGGGAGAGGACCGAGCACGGAAACTTCCGGGATGCCCTAGCAAGGATTGCCATGGCAATCATTGCGAAAGGTTTTCCAACCCAAACTCTGTCATCAGAGGAGGGTGTCACAATGAATGCAATTTTAAATTGCATACTCGATCTTAAGCAGGGGGAGAACGCACCTCACTTCGGGAACTTCAGTCAAAGGACTGGGTTCCTGAAGTTGGTGTGCGACGACGCTGCCACCAGGGAGTGGGCGATAAAGACCATTCCTGCACTTAAACCCCTTGGGGAGAAGGAAATCGAGGTCGTAGATCTCAAGGACCTGCCTAACCCACAGAGGGTTTTCGCGTGGATCCCGGGCCCTCACATGGAACCGGAGCCGCTGCTCAAAATGTTGGCTGTGCAGAACACAATCTGCACAGACCCATGGAGGGTAGTGAGCAACCAGGCCGAGGGAACGGGCAGCAGGGTTATTATGGTCATGGAGCAGCGATCCTGGAAGAAAATCGTAGAGAGGAAAGGCCTCCTCTACGTGGGAATGCACAAAGCAACGTGCAGGGCCATGGGAGCTAGCAAACCAGCTGAGAGCACCGTGGCGCATAGGGAACCGGACTTAACTCCGGGACCATCGAAATAATGCGACGATGGCAAGAGTGGTACAGATTAATATGCACCACTCGAAGGCCGCGTCAGCATTACTGGTCAAGTATATGGTCGATAATGGCATCGACATAGCCTTGATCCATGAGCCCTGGACCCTAGGAGAAGCAGTGAAGGGCCTCAGCAGTGCAGGTCTCAAGCTTATCGCGTCGAGGCCTGCCTGCATGCCCCGAACTTGCATACTGCTCAGGGAACAGGTGAAGCTGATGCCACTCTGGCAGCATTGCTCCAGAGATGTCACGACGGTGAGGGCGACGCTAGGGGAAGGAGACGAGAGGTTGGAGGTGCACCTCTTAGCTGCCTACTTCCCCTACGATCAGCCAGGATCTCCAACCCCGGAGGATATCCAATGGTGGGTTGAACAGGGAAGCCAGAACAGGGCTCCCTTCATCATCGGGGTGGACGTCAATGCACACTACATAATTTGGGGGAGCAGCAACGTCAACAGATGGGGTGAGTCGTTATTTGAATACCTTTCGAATAACAACCTAACTCTGGCCAATATCGGGGACAAACCTACCTTCTGCAACAAAAACAGAAGGGAGTTCCTGGATATAACCATAGCGAATAAAACCGCATGTGAATGGATTGGGGACTGGCATGTGTCCAACGAGGTTACCCAGTCGGACCACATGTATATCAGGTTCGATGTGGGTAAACCGAGGACATCGGTCATAAGCAAGCGCAATCCCAGGAAGTGTGACTGGGGGAAATTCGATGAGCTCCTGGGAGAACAACTAGGAGCGTGTCCGAAGAAAGCCAGGGACCGCCTGGGGTTGGAGATTTTATCTACAACCCTTAACGAAGCGATCCAGGCTGCCTTCGAAGGGAGCTGCCCCATCACCACAAAACCCTGCAAATCCAAGATTACTTGGTGGAGTAGGGATTTGGAGGCGAGCAGGAAAGCAACCAGGAAACTCTTTAATAGAGTGAAAGCCAGTGGCGAGTGGACAGCCTAGAGGGCGGCACTCATCACCTATGGGAATGCCATCAAAAGGGCGAAGCGGGAGTCCTGGAAAAGGTTCTACGGGGACATCTTAGATGAACCGGCGAGTGCCTGAGTACAGAAAGCTCTCAGTAAAGACTTCACAGGGGCGATAGGCTCACTGATGATGCCGACGGGAAGAACGACCGAAACTGGGGAGGAGACTGCAGGTACTACTGCAAACACACTTCGACGGTCGAGCCTCTTCCCCAGATTGATATCATTCCAGAAGAAATGAGCAGACCGACCAAATCGGACTGGAAACTCGCTAGGTGCATTGCGGACAGGGGCGTAATTGAATGGGCAGTGAACTTGTTCAAACCGTTCAAAGCCCCCGGGCCTGATGGGATATACCCCATTATGCTACAAAAAGGGATGGATCGGCTGAGAGGAATCCTTAGGGAAATCACATCAGCCACCATAGCCCTTGGACACATACCAAGAGATTGGAGAATGTTGAGGGTGTTGTTTATACCTAAGCCCGGGCGTGATTCCTACGACCAGGCGAAATCCTACCGTCCAATCAGCTTATCATCTTTTCTCCAGAAAATGGCCAAAAAGGTGATCGACAGGCACGTTAGGGAGAGTGCACTGGTTGGAAAACCATTGCACACACACCAATATGCGTACAAGGCGGGAAAATCCTGCGACACAGCTCTCAACCAGCTGATGACAGGATGCGAGAAGGCAATCCAACTTAAGGAGATTATGTTGGGGGCCTTCCTAGACATACAGGGGGCATTTGATAACACCACCTTCAGCTCGATCAACATGGCTCTGAACAAGGGACATGTCGAGCCATTAGTAACCACATGTATAAATGCCATGCTGGAAAGCAGGGCTGTCCGCATGGAACTGCTCGGGTCGAAGTTGGACGCTAGGATCAACGGCGGATGCCCGCAGGGCGGAGTACTCTCCCCCCTGCTGTGATGCCTCGTCGTGGACCAGCTCCTCTTCGCCCTGGAAAATGAAGGTTTTGAAAGCTTCGCCTACGCCGACGACCTGGCTATCACTTTCCGGGGCAAATTCGGCGGGACGCTCACTGATAGGATGCAGAGAGCGCTCCATATAGTGGAAAAATGGTGTACGGATGAGGGCCTCTCAGAGAACCCATCTAAGACAGCCATTGTTCCATTCACCCAGCCACGCAAGTTTCAACTTAGAGATCTGAGGTTGTACGGAGAAAAACTTAGTATTGGTAAGGAAGTCAAATATCTGGGGGTCTACTTCGACACCAGACTGAACTTCCGGACGCACTTAGAGCATACCGTAAGGAAGGCTCAGAGGGCGCTGTGCTATGCAGAGGATGGCTGGACGCACTTGGGGATTGCACCTCAAGATGCTACTGTGGCTATATATGGCCGCAGTCAGGCCCATCATTGCGTACGGCGCTGTTGCTTGGGGGTACATAGCGACAACCAAGACAGCTGCTGTCAGCCTCCGCAAATTGCAGAGGCTAGCGGTAATCGCCTGCACGGGGGCGATGAAAACAACTCCGACGCAGGCGATAGAACGAATAATAGGCTTGGAACCCCTACATATTCATATTGTAGGGGAGGCCAGGCAGGCGGCTCGCCGTCTACGGTTGGGCGGGTACGAAGCGAACGGGGGAATCAGGAGATCCACCGTCCTTCGACCGCTGCAGAACGTGGTCTTTTCAATGAGGTCAGACTACGTCATCAATACCCGGAATACGGCTAAGTATTCCGTGTTAATCCCCTCTAGAGAATCGTGGAACTCCGGAGCCGTGAAACTGCGGGGCGACATCTGGTACACAGATGGCGCCAAAAACCTATGAGGAACGGGAATCGGGGTTAACCACAGCAGAAGGCAGAGCTGGAAGATGGGCTTAGGATCAGCGCCCACCGTCTTCCAGGCCGAGATAGCGGCAATAGAGAGCTGTGCGATGGGGATAGCGGCGCGGGGCCAATCGGCGCGCGTCACGATTCTCACGGATAGCCAATCCGCCTTGAAAGCGCTGCCATCGGCCAATGTTCGGTCGGTCGCTGTAAGGGAACCAGGTATTGGAATCCCCACGAGGTAGGCAAGAAATTTCTGAAGGCCTTAGAGTCGGCAGAAACAGAGGAGGAATGGGAACGGGCACCGGGAATGCATCACTCCAAGATATTCCTGGGGAGTAAGCCATTACGCTCCTCTAATCTGCTTGCACTCTCGTGTGGACGTGCAAGACTTAGGGAACTCTTAGGGCTCATCACGGGCCACTGCGGACTCAATAAGCACCTAGCCATGATGGGTCTTTGCGAAGAACCAACATGCAGTTACTGCTTAGAGGAGGACGAAACCCCTCAGCACATAGTGGGAGGGTGTATCGCACTAAGGGTGCAACGGAAGGCAACCTTAAGGAAGGAGGCACTAACCCACACTGAGATGGCTAAACTGCCCTGGGATGAGCTCATGTGCTTCTACGAGGACATGAGAAGACTAGGGGATTAAGTGTGGGATAGCACAAAAGGACCGAAAGGACCGAGGTGCAGGGAACCGTTGGTAGACCGATCCCAACGAAACAAAAAAAAACGGCAGCCCCCGCCGCGACATGCAGACATGGTCACACAGATCGTGGCCAGCCTGCTCCCCACGCTGACGGACCTAGTGTCCCAAGCTCTGTCCGTCGCGCACGCGACCAAAATAAGGTCCCCACATGTAACGCGCATAGCGTCCGGATCCACTTCACGGAACTCGCGCATAGGATCGACATCCTATGTCTCACCGAAACTTTCTTAATCGTGAACGACAACTTTTTCATTGCTGGCTTTAAAATCTACCGCAACGACCGTGACACCAATCCTGCTCACCGCGGTGGTGGCGCCGCGATCCTGGTCAGGGACTCCATTCCACATTCCCAACTTGCATGCTCACGCGACAACATCTACACGGTAGGAGTTAAACTCTCCTGCCAACACCGAACATTCCACATCATTGCTGCGTACAACCGTCCGCAACAACGCATCGGCGACACCACCCTCACTGCTGTTTTCATGACCAGCAGGAACACCACAACCTTCATGGCTGGCGACCTCAACAGCAAGCATCACGCTTGGGGTTGCAGGTCGGACAACACAAACGGCGAAGCTCTCCTGAGAGCTTCGCTCCGGCCTGTGCGTCGCATCGCAGCTCGCTCTCACTATCTGCGTGGCTCAGTCGCTGCGGGAGATAACGCGCGCACAAAGCAGTCCAAACACACACGCCCGTCTGCCACGTTGGCGCATCCCCAGCATCGGTCGGTGGATTACCCCGAACCACACGGCGTTCACCGCCCACATACGCACTGCAACCGCATGCCAAATTTCAACCAATTTGGCTGGGATCTTCCCGGTGTTCGGCGTGGAAACACGGGAGCGACGAACACTCGGCCCGCTCTGCACCGCGGTCACGACGAGACTGGGGGCTGCCGTTGCGTCGGGGGCTGCCGTTGCGATGGGGGCGGCAATTGCGGCGCGGGCTGCTTGGCCTTTGTAGGCCAGTGAGGCTTTGGCGGGAGGACTTCTGAGGTCCCGTAGAGCAGTGGCGGGTAGTTCATCAGGGGCGGCGGGACGGTGGCAGGCGGAGAGGACAGCTTGCTCGCCATCGCTGTTCTCCGGCGAATTTTTGGTGACGCGGGGCAACCTCCGTAGGTTGCTCGGTATGGGCCCTTGCAGTTGGCACAAACTGGGGGACGATTTGCGTTTTTTGCGCGGCATTCATCGATATTGTGTCCCGCTTTACCGCAGTAGACACAGACGTAATTAGCGCGGCAGTAGATGTGCGTGTGGCCGAACACTCAACACCTTCTGCAAATGTGAGGGCGGGATTCTCCGCGTTGCTTCTCGACTGTGACTTCGAGCCCGCCGAGCTTCTCTATGCTGAGCTGGTACGCGGGGTCAGTTCCGGGAGCCTAGTCGATGCGGACTAATGGCCCGACCTCGTTCGCGCGCGACATGCGGTGCACGTGCGTGAAGGGGATACCGCGGTTTTTTAGCTCAGATTTGTTCTGGACAGTGGGAGCGTCGCAGCTGGCGCCACGAATTACGTGGGAGATCACTCCTTCCGACTTTTGTTGGAACGTATGGTGTTCCACCTTCATGCTTTCCAGCATTTTGTTGACTGTGCGATGGTCCTTAACGGAGTGTAGCTGCAGACGGATCCCGGCTCGTTGAGGTCGGGCTCTGCGGAAGAGAATGCCTCGGACGTTTAAGGCTTCATGGACCCGTCCCCAGACATGCTACTTAATGAGGATGTCAGTGGGGCGTGGGCCGTTGTCGGTGCGGGCTTCCTCCTCGTCGGAGAAGATATCCGACGCGTCGGTCATAGCGTCACCGGCGGTAAACGGGTCGGGGGCGGTTTCATCTGATGCCGCTGGGTGTCGAAACCTTCATCTGATTCAGAGATGGCAGCGGTATCAGGGACGGAGAGTGAACCGGCGTGGTTGCCGCTGGCGAGGGTGGCGGGGGCGGTCGCTGTAGGCGGTGCAGCTGGGTGATGCGGGTTTTTCGGCCGCTTCTTGCTCGCCGAGGCTTGGTAGTAGGGGTGGTCCTTTGCAGAGGACGGGGTTTGCGCAGAAGGCGCTGGGGCCACGGGTTGCGCGTGAGGTGAAGATGGCACGTCGGAGTCGGGGTGGGGAGCGTTGTTTCCCGAAGGAGCGATCGCGATAAGGCGTGCGATCTGCTCGTGAAGCGGGGCGACCTCGGCCTCAAGTTGCGCGATACGGGCCTTGTCGGCAGCGGCTTCGGTCGAGGGGTCTTCGGCCGAGTTGTGAGCCATTACGGCGCGACACGGGGGCGACGAATCAACGCGCGTGGCTCTCCGTGCGGCGGGGTATAAAGTAAACTGCACAAGGCGGACTTAACTTGCGTTGCAGCCCAGGCTGAATCGCAGGCGATTTCAGTCTGTGCTGATGTGAGCGTGAGAGAGAGCGGTTCGCAGGTCAATCACCTTGGACTAAGCCACCCCAGAGCACTGAGTAATCGATGCACGACCGTCTCCTACGAGTGCTCGAACGAGACTGCATCAGGAGAAAAAAATAGCGATAATAAACGAAAATCAGTAAGAGTACCATGTGCGCATTGCTTAAGACTTGGCTTCAACAGATATCATTTGGAAAAGGTATGTTGGAACAAACAATCAAATGATAAATATATAATTAGATTTAACGAAATGGAAACTGATTTGAAAAATCGAGTTAATTTAATTGACGAAGCTTCAAAAAACGAGTAATGATTCCATTAATTAAATTAGATATGCTGGTGGATAACAGATGGAATATAAAAGCCATTTATGATACAGGAGCGAACATTTCAATAATCGGTTATGAATTATTAAAGAAGATTAAACGGGATGAGAAATATTCAAATAGCACATTTAGAACAATTAAAGGAATTACTACGGTTGACGGAATAATAGAACTTAGATTGAAAATATTTGGAGTGGAAAAGAACAATATACATGTGACGAAAAATAAGAATTTTAATTATGACATGTTGATCGGTTTGGATGTTATATCCGAATTTGGGTTAAGGCAAAATGAAAATTTGCAAATTGATCAAATAATCCCGATTAAAAAGGATGAAGAACGGGAAGTGTCAATTAAGCACACAATTGCATATAAATATCACGACAATGATCATATTAATAATAAAATAAATGGTCTATTAAAGACCAATGGAATTATGTTTGCTAGACATAAATACGATGTGGGAAATGCGAGAGGATATGAAGCCCACATAAGATTAGCCGAAAATCGTTATGTTGGAAAAAGGCCATATCGATGTTCAATTCCTAATCAAATAGAGATTGATGAACAGATTAAGAGACTATTGGATGCGGATTTAATTGAGACATCTAGTTCTCCATTTGCAGCACCGGTGATATTAGCCTATAAACGTGAAGACGGGAAATAGTCAAGATTGTGTATTGACTTTAGGGAGCTGAATAAAATTCTAGTGCCTGAACCACAACCCTTCCCTGTTATCGAAGACATTTTGGCGAAGACATCTGGTTGCTCTGGGTACTCAACATTAGATATAAATTCCGCATTCTGGTCAATACCGATGTCTAATAAGGACAGATACAAAACTGCTTTCGTAACACAGAATGGTCATTACTAATGGAAATGTGTTCCATTTGGTTTGAAAACATCACCCGCCATTTTCAGAGAATACGGTCAAATATTATTTTTTTAAATAATTTGCATTAAAAGGGACACTACGGTCAGCGACACTAAAGGTCGTAGCAGCGGGTAGGCTCAATTGGGTAACTCCCAGCGCACAAAGTAAAACAATGTGGAAAGTATATTGAATCAATTAAAACACAAAAGATAACTCTATTCTATTCTGTCTCTAAAGATCCGTGCATCTTTAACATATATCGTGCTAGCGAGTGGTGGGAGAGCACCACCACTGCCCAACCTCACGCCACAACGC
>JAOEHK010013792.1:0-10357 GCA_025447835.1 Labidoglobus nevermanni | reverse complement strand
ATTGAACCCAAGTCACTAGATTCGTGGGCTATCTGAGTTAGGTTAATTGGATTGTTGGAGGGCGTGTGACACACACATAACTTGGGCCAGGATTCGCAAACTCGCGGCTTACAAGCCGCATGCGACTTTTTGGTTAGTTTGTTGTAGGGCACGTGACACACAGCACTACTATTTGGACCCATTTTACATTCTCCTTGTACAGCCTCTTAGTTTTTGGAAGGGTTCGTAGGATTTGGTTATTGGGATGGTATGGGGAATCGTAGAGGAACCTACTGCAACCTCATCTGATATTTCAGATGCCCTAATGTCTTCTCTCTACGGGCCACTCGATAATCAATTGAACCCAAGTCACTAGATTCGTGGGCTATCTGAGTTAGGTTAATTGGATTGTTGGAGGGCGTGTGACACACACAGAACTTAGGCCAGAATTCGCAAACTCACGGCTTGCGACTTCTTGGTTAGTTTGTTGGAGGCCCGTGACACACAGCACTACTATTTGGACCCATTTTACATTCTCCTTGTACAGCCTCTTAGTTTTTGGAAGGGAACGTAGGATTTGGTTATTAGGATGGTATGGGGAATCGTAGAAGAGGGTACTGCAACCACATCTGCCATTTCCCTACTAGCCGCTCGATAGTCCACAGTAACGCTATGCCAGGGATTGGTTACAATATGTGGCGTTTCGATTCATCGCGGTGCCCAGGGTTTTTAGCCACGTTGGGAAGTTGGCTGAGAGAACAGCTGCCGGTGCTTGGCAATCCGGGGGTTTTATGGATCAGCGACGTCAACAGGAGAGTCAGTCAGCTTCCAGCTCTGCTACTGATCAGATCGCTTATCCACTAGTCTTACCACTCTGTTAGTTTTGGGTTCTAACCTTCTAATATATACAATGGTGAATAAGTATGTGCACCCAAAGAGTACAATAGGCATTTAAGGCCGCAGTGCTCAGGGCGAATGGTGCCCGTGGACCCCGCTCTATGCCAGGGATTGAACCCTGGTTACTAGGCTCGAGGGCCATCTGCATTAGTGCATTAAGCTACCAAGCGGCTATGTTACGCAATGTTTGGATCGGGGCTAGTCCGTACTTGCATGTGTTCAGATAGGTGTTGATGCTCTCTTCCATGTAGTCCGACGTCTTCTTCGACGACTCGTTGGCCATGAAAGCGGCGAGGGAGGCCATTTCCAAAGCGCCAGCACAATACAGCCATGCTTGATCAGCCATAAAGTCCCGCTTTGCCGTGTGATATGCCTGATAAGCCATCGAGTAATGGCCGAACATGAAATACAAGTCGCCCAAGCGTCGAATTTGCAGCTCGCTGGCGTCGTTCGGATACGTGAGCGTGTTAATCGTGGCGCTATTGGACGTTGGTTTATTAGGGGTGAACCATCGTTTCGTGGCGCTCAGTAGCGACTTGCTAACGCCCTTCTTGTTCGCGACGATATCGCTCAATTGGTGGATTTGTCGCTCGACGTGCGGCAATAAGGCTCGAGTCACAAACGCAACAACTAATTGCTTGATTTGCTCCACATCTTCGGTGGTTAAACATCCCCCGTGCAAAATCGGAGCCGCTGGCGCTGTAAAGTCACCCCCAAACGCATTCGATTCTATTGCATCGTCATTGTCTGGACTTAGAGGGTGGTAGACCAGGGGAGTGAGATTCGACGTTTCGTTGATTTCTTGGCCAATCTCTAGACTTGAAAGAAATGCACGTCCCGTGCTGGGCGAATGTTCGGGGCTGATTTTCACCTCCTCTCTTGACAGCGCGTTTAAACACGGATTGATAAACTTGCTCCATGGATCTGGTAGTTGTTCGTAGTTGTTGCTAGAGTGACGAGAATTCATTTTCAAAAGGAAACAGTTGATGGTTCCGTAAGTGACTTTAATGCGCTCAAATATCTCTTGTGCCCTTAAAACGCGAAACGAGACGTATATTGAAGACGGACTTGCATCCCCACCTACCTTTGATCACTTTCATCGTCACGATTCTCATGCAGAATCACAAAGTAATTGAGAATATGGGAATTAAACCATTTGGGCAATTTGTTAAGGCTTGTGTTCTGCAATTGTTGCAACTCCTGCATCAGTTTCTCCATCGATTCAACAGGATTCGGGTCTGAAGTGGAAGCAATCAACATGCAAGCAAGCAAATGCTTGGTGAATTCATGATCAGCCGGATATTGGACGTGGAAAAACGTGTCCCGCCAGGCCTCAAACCATGGCGAACTATTTGGAATATCCATGGTGTAATCTCCAACGACGAATTGGCTAGTTGGAGGAACAGTCGCATCGCTCACTGACGAGTTGAGGAATTTCCTGGCTAATACTGCATGCGGAGGCTTCGCATGGACGTCTGCCAAAGTGATGCGAAAGTTCCGGAGCGATATCACGGCTCCATTGGGGTCTTTGTAGTGCAGTTCATTGCTAAGCCGGCAAAACGGCTGTAAGAGCTCGATGAAACTCAAGTTGTTCTTAAGACAAACTTCTTCGGCGGTGCTGCTTGCCAAGACACCAATTTGGGGCGTAAATGCATCACGGAGAAATTCTTGTGGTGTTTGTTTCGAGTACGCCATTGAACTTGCTTTATCAACTCATTCAATACTTTCACACCACATCTTTTACTGATATTTTCGTCACTGCAAGACTGTTAAAGGGCGGAACGCATGATAGGATGGTACTTTATTTACCGATCAGCTGTGTTGTATTCTAACCTCATGTTGTGAAGAATAATTTCATCACGATTTCTTGTACAATTTCATATATTAAGAAGAAATTGTCCAACCCCTTTTCTCTGCCACCCTCTCACATCCCTTACGGCTCAGCAGCTAAGATAGCATATAACCAAGAGGACGCCCATAGCATAAAGCCGGCCTGCTCCTGGCACCTGGCGGCCATCTCAGGTCTCCTCAACCGAATCCTGCGCTACACCGTTAGCGCCCCGCATTACATCCGGAATGCTGACATCTGTCGCGAGTTCGCAATTCCCTTGCTCCAGGACATTTTCGAGCAGCTCGCCGCCAACCTACATGCCTCCGTCGTGAAGCATACAATCCAACAATTTCCGAACTTTCCAGGTTCAGCCTCCTTCTGGAGGACCGCGTTGCCAGGTCTTGCAAACTGGTACTGCCCCCTCACTAACATCTCTTTCAGTTGCATCTAGCGCGTTAGCCCAAGTGACCTCGTTTAGCAAGCCCCTTTTCTTCTCCCCAACAGCATATATAACCTCAGGGTTGAATCTGGAGCTTGGTTTTAGTCAGTAGGGTCCTCGGACGAGTCCGACATAACCCTATGAGGATACCCGTAACCAGGGTTTTTCAAGCTATTTAAATAAAATATAAGGCTGGGGTTTAGTGGGTCAGTTGAGGATAGCATTGCTTTCAGCTGCCTATCTGTGCGGCCAACCCTACACATGGGTCATGCATTAGCGGGTGACTATCGTGCATTTGTGCATTTGTCCTCAACCTCTTCATAAAAATTGTCCAAATCCAAATTTTTTTCCGGAGGGAACAAAGCTGGTCGAATCCCGCCCCACACAGCGCTTAGGCCAAACAATTGCGCCGTTTGTGCATCTTCCATTTCACTTATCCTACCCCTTCATGGTTTTGCCTGGGGGGCACGATAGGATCTGCCTTATTGTTAGTCTCTTCTCGTCAAAGACTTCCACTTTGACGTGGGTCATAGTAGAATCACACAGAACGTAGCGGGACGACTCTTCCACCAAGCATCCTCGGCAGCAAGCACTGGGTACAAGACCGTTTTTTCCGAGGTGCTTATTCAGGTGATAATGATCTGTGTTCAGTCCTACTATGGTCCGAAGTTGTTGCCAATCTAGGTTAATGAATATGCTCGCTTTCTTCCGGTTGGGTGGGTAATCTGCTACCCTGTCCAGAAGACTTGTCGACGCTTCCAATCTCTTTTTGTGCAGCGTGGCAGTACGATGGTTAAGGTAGGATGGTGTGGTGGGTTGGTAGCAACCCTTCCTCCTTTATTTAATTGAACATAAAACTAACCGATTTCGGCTAACAGCAATTATCAAGGTTTTATCCTAAAGTAGTAGAAGTTTTTGCAGAAACTATTTACAGTACCTACAACAATAGGATAGCTACACGGTAGTAACCCGTTGATGGGAAACCCTGTGTGGGGCTGGCCGATGGGACAGTCTGAGGTCGAACTGACCCAAACCGATCTATTAAAACCCCGTCTTATGCCATGGCCGTTTTCCCTTACGGGATGTGAGAGTGGTAGAGATAGGAGGATAAAAAGCTGGGTATGGTCCGGTAGGGATATCTACCCTGGTGGCTAAACCTGATTTAATAACGGGCTCGCTCACAAGGCTGCATAACCTGGGGTAGCTGTCCCGATCTCTAATGCTCGGTATTAACCCGTGATGGAAGACCCATGTGCTTATTTGCTTATTTGAAGGGCGGCAATTACTGCTCTGCATCAGGGCGCTAAAATCCTAGAGCTCGCACTTACTACAATCGCGGACTTATCGAGAATACTTACACATTATTTTTATTCAGAAATATTGCACAGTACATATAAAATTACAATAGTTGATTACGATAAATGTTAATGAATTATATTAAATTGTATTTAAGGCATTTGATTATGTATTGTTTTTAAGTTTTTTTGCATGCACATTTCCTTGTACTAAATGACTATTTTTTGTATAATACAGCGTCCGAAATCAAAGAATAATTGCAATCTACGCTATATAAATCTATGTTAGAATTTAATGTGTTGCTAGCATTTATAATTGAACATTGATTTTCTGTTAGACCTGGCGTACGCTGCTTTGCATTATTCCCTATTTATATTGTGTTAATTTTTGCGTGCCGTTATGATTCTCCAAGCAAATATATGTTTAATTTCGCTACTTATGTTTCACTCTTTTTCAGTAAATGCATAATTACGCGAGAAATGGCGTAGCAAAGAGAGGAACTGGCAAACGATTAATTGCTCGCCGAAAAATATTCGAAAAATGTTCTCTTGGAAATGTAATTTGATAAGTTTGATTGGATTGATTCGCATTTCGATTACTATTAAGACACTTGGCATTACAAGAAACTACAATACATTACGTAAATCAAGGCTTCTTAAACCATAACCACATATTGGGTTGGATAAAACAATAAATCATCATAAAATTGTTAGCTGTTGAGATTGCAGCGAAAGAAGTTTAAGAAGCCTTGAAGTAAATGAATCTCTCTTATATTTACCACCAGTACGTACGTCTACTGTTTTACTGTTAGGGATGTAAATATAATTGATTATCAATATGGATACGAATATTCTGTAGTTAAAAGCGAGCACAGGTTGATCTATCATGAAGAGAAAGAATTAGTTTAGAAGGTATATGCTCATTTCAGATCAGAATAATTGTGATTGATTTGTTTTCGCTGCTGAAGTTTTTGTTGCTTATGACGGCTTTTAATTTAGTAACCATTTGACCATTCTGGTCAAGGTGAATAGAAGAATTGCTAATCCTGATAAGGCATTTGTTGGGGTTCCTCCTGCAACAGAGTTACTTCTATTTAATTCATTTGTTTCAACCCTACTCCTCGTTAAAGTACTTCATTTATACATAATCTATAGAAGTTCCCTACAAATAATAAATATTATACCGAAATTTCGTTTAAATTTTGTAACAAATTTTCGATTTGTCAAATGAATAATTGGATGAACGAAGAAAAGTAATTGACAGACTATAGTAAATATATATACACATAGAGTAAATGTATAGTTTAATTAAATGCTCCACATTTCTAGCGTATTTTTGATAGCGTTTTTATATGTAAAATATCAATTAAAATAATTATGCATTTATATAAAAAAAATTCATATTAATATTCATCGTTTATTCTGTTCTGCGGGCAAGGGTTTTTTATTCTTCCATTTGCATATAAAATTTTATAATTTTCAAGTATGTACATAGGAAGGAATTACTTAAATTTATTACAAATTTATTTGTGTAATAAAAGAAATTATTCTTTTACGCGCACTTCCGCTATTTGCTGCGCAAGACGAATACTAAAAAATCTCTCATGCCAGAAAATTGCGTATCTGGGGCATGTCAACTTCTTCACTTCTTCAGTTGATCATGAAAGGGAAATGGAAAGTAGAAGGGGATTCCCGTGTAACAACGCCTAGTTGCTTTTTTAGTAAGGCTAAAGCAGAGATGTACTATTTACAGAAATCACCAGCGTGTGGAGAGCCGGTCAAGTCACAGTTCTCAAAGGGGTTGCTGCGAGTACTCTGTAGGGGCGAATATTCTGCAGGGACTAGGAATAGCCAACCTCTTCAAGGGAATTTTTAACTAGGAATTGACTGTTTTTGATGCAAACGTTGCCCAGAGTAACGGACAAATACTTGGAATACCCGTAGTCCCGTCATTGGAACTTTTGTGGTTTTAGGGTGTCACGAGTCAAATAAGTTTGAGAAACGTTGAAAAAGAGGAGACTCTTTCCACCTCAGTAGTCAATGAGCTTGCAGTTTCCTTTTTTATATTTCCTTATTTATGACTTTTGTAGTTTACCGCTAGTTTATCGAGGCGGTTCAAATGTTTCCATTTAAAATATTGCATTTCTTGTCTTACCATTGCACATGTTGTGATGCTCTATTAATCCCTCCATGCATTTGCAAACTTTGTCTGCACCGGGTAGCGAATTCTTTCCAAGGGGCACACATTTTGCGCCCTCGACACATTGCTGGTGTTCAGTACACAAGTGATTCGGTCCTAGGAAGAATAAATTATTGGTTACGCAAACTACAACAAAATGCATTTCTAGTTCTATTCTTTGGCTTCCCGGAAAATTGTTCTTATATAAGAAGGATTGTTAATGAAACTACATCTAAAATAACATTATAACTTATAATAGGAAAGGAAAATTGGAAAATGGCAAAGCCATTGTATGTGTGATATTTATGAACAGCGAAGAATGGCCGACAGATCGATTTTAATTGTTTTGCGCCCTTTCTTTCCTCCACTTCCTACAAGTGGAAATCTTTGCTGCTTTGGTTACAAACATAAACACAGCGTGTTACTTTTACGTGCACGAGTTTATTAGCGCACGGGGATTATTTTTATGCACTTATGATCATTTAAAGAGCAAATTTCCAAAGTGAAATGATTAGCAAATTACATGCAATTTCACTTTTACAATAATATCATTAGGATATCGGAACGAAATGCATCGTGGTTCGGTTTCGCTATTTTCTCTCTGTCCTGGGAAATATGTTGAATAGTATTTGCATGCAAAATTTGCACTTAATTATTATATGTCTCATGCAACACGTTGCAAAATTAAAACATGTGAATTTCCTATGTTTCGATTTAATCGCTTTGAAAAGCATTAAATGATATGAAAATTATATGATTCTATCAAGAATTTTAAGCCAGGAAATAACAAAAACCTAATCACACTTTCGAAATCCGTTTAGTCGTGCTTTACGAAACGTTGTTATATGAGATGTTAACAGAATCAAAGTTAAATTCTTCTACTTATTGTTTCAAAGGTGGTTTCATGCGTTCGTACAGGGTTGTAATAGTTGTGACCTAAATTTGTAGCACGCAGCATACAATTTGCATAAATTTGTTTCATTTTCTTTGCCATCATTCTACACCTCAGAAATGGAAACAAAGTGCATGAAGTATTTCGCCAATGAAAGCACCCTTATGAAACCTATAGTTGGAAAGAAGAAAAGAGAACTGACCTCTATAATTCGCTTTGCAATGCCCATTATTTGGTGGCGAATTGTCTCCGCACAAGCAGCTCTTCTTATGATGGTCTCGGGGATCGATCACGCAACTCGTACCTTGAATCCCTTTGCAAAGTGTGTGATTGGTACAAGTCTTTGCTGCAAAATATAATTTTCTCAAATTGCAAGTCGCCAAGTTTGCTCAAGTTGTAATCAAGTAGTTGCTATTAACCATTTATCAAAATATAAATAGAGAATATAATTGCTACAGTTACAACATGGTAAGAACAGTTAGGAGAAGGTCTGATTTATGCACAAAACAATGTAAAGTTCAACAGAATGCGTCAGGTTCAATCCCCAACAGAATGTTGCACTGTGAAATTTAAAGATGGATTCCCTGGTTGTATTCCGAAACTGTAAGATGTGGTAATCCGAAGGGAGGTAGTTTTCCAATAGAATTAAATGGACAAAATCAAGTAGGATTATTGGTAAGGATAGAAACATACCCGGTGGTATTGGCGGTGGTTGATTGTTACTATTCGTAGTTTTTCCGAAGGTGGTGAGGCCATGCGCGTGGTTAAATCCAGCGAGTAGCAAAAGCAGCGGAATGGACACAGCCACGTAAAACACATTCATTTTCGATGGGAAAACGAGAACGGACTGGACGAAAAGGACCAAATTATTGCGTTCAAATGGTTCGCGATAGTGTGAAGGACGCGGCTGCAATGACGTTAACAGATTTCGGTGCACCACAAGTGAACCATGCGAGGTAATGGCGCACTACCGATTAGCTGGTCAAACTTCGACCGTCCGCTGGAGATTTGCATGCGAACGCGTGCGCCCGATGTGCAGAAAACGTACGTAGGTAAGACGTTTGTTTTTCCGCAAATGCGTTGCGACCGGCCGCTGGTCAAGTGGAGACTTTGCGCAAACCCTGCTGCCGCGTGTCAAAGGTTAAAAGATTGCGAACGCGCTGCTTTTGTGATAAATATAACTTCCAACCAGAGCAGCCCTTCTATCCTCTACTAATGAGTACTTTCCCCCTGTTATTTGCCACCTTCGAATGTGCTAATGATTCGCAAGCCCTCGTGCTTTGCAGAATTTTACAATGCGCAACTGAAAAATCGTATTCGGGTATTTGTGCATTAGTAAATAGGTTCTTTGTATTTACAGCATTTTTATGCCACTTTCCGGTACTCAGAAGGTATATTCGTCCTTGTGAAACACTTGTTAACGTAATCGACCTTTCAAAGTTACAACTGTTGACGTCATTACTTTGGCACACTCTGCTATGTAACCATTTGGGTGAAAATGACCCTATTTAGCGGTGTCGACTTGTAGTATGCTTTTAACCTTCTGCTTCTTCGTCTTTTATTCTAGGCTTGCACCTATTCTTCACGTCTCATCTGTTGATGTTAAAACACATCTTTATATCCTTTATATGTTCTTAGGCCTTCATGTGTATATCTCTCATTTTAGAAGCAAGTTCATTCCATTATCTTTAATCTGCTCAGCTATGTCATATTATACGGGAGGGTGAGTGACAGAGTATGTGGTGAGTAGATCGCCGGAAATACCGAAACTGTGAATATGAGGTCGTCGCTCTCTAATTTCGGTTATGCATATTAGAAGAAGACATCGTAACGAAAATTAAACAACGACGGATAAGATGGTGGGGCCACGTTTGGAGAGCTGACAATAACGATGCAATAAGATACATAATGGACTGGAACCCAGGACCCAAACGGAAAAGAGGAAGACCAACGTCAACATGGATGAACCAGGTACAACAAGACATATAAAACTACGGAATCACCAACTGGCAAGAGGAAGTGCACAACCGGACGAAATGGAGGAAATTGAGGAATGTAAATTAAAGAACGCGGACTGATCCACCGCAATACACAGGATCTAGAGAGCTTCCAGAATCAGCTGAACCCGTCCAGGATGTATAGCCATAAAATATATGAGTGTTATTTCTGTAGTTTGCTATTATTATTGTTGCGTTAGGCTTCTGCCAGCAACTAAGCAGCAACGCAGCGCAGGACTGTTATACACAAGGTTATATGGTAGGTTTATTAACAATGAACACAGGTAAAATTTGGATCAGAGAGCTAGACATAGGTGTTAGCAGCTGAACGTTGCTTGGGTTTTACTACTATTTGCCCATCTACCCGTCCGTCTATTCTGCCCGTCCACCTGTTAGCAATCGGTTTTGCATTGTCGTGCCCCGCTGTCTTGATATGGCATGGAGAATTCATTCCCGTGCGCATTCGATCGGTAAACAACCGTTGCTTGGCAACGAACGACGACGCATGCGCAGTAGACTACATTCGAGCGGTATTGCCGTGCCGTTTTTCGTGAAAAGTGTTGGTTTTTTCGCTATAACTTTCGAATCATGAGGTCCTTCCAATTGCCTTTCCTTCCACATTGTCCCAGGAGTACACGGAACATGCCCAATATTTCACTTCGATCGATTTATGTGTATTTTAGGGCGAGATTCCATATATACAGACAGACGGACAGACACATTCATTTTTATATATATAGACTAGTGGAGCACCCAGCGTTGCTTGGGTTTTTGGGTTTTACTATTATTTGCCCATCTCCCCGTCCGTCTGTTCTGCCCGTCCACCCGTTAGCAATCGGTTTTGCAAT
>JAOEHK010013781.1:0-11082 GCA_025447835.1 Labidoglobus nevermanni | reverse complement strand
TATCCCTGGCTCGGCAGTTCGTATCTCAAAACATTCGTATGTCAGGGCATTCGTATCTCGAGGTACCAGTGTACTTGGTAATTCTCACTTTAGATTACCGTTCGTTTGCTGATCACTTTGAAATTATTGCATTTGCCTAAAGGGCCATCAACAAATAATGGCAAATATGAAGATATGAGGAAGATGGAAAGGAAGATTATGAGAACAACGTTAGCGCCAATAAAAGAAGAGTAAATTGACTAGGGCACCATGAAGGAGGAGACCTGGAGTTGACACATGAAGAACGATCTTACGAGAGCAGGGATCGAGAACTGGGAGAAGTAAGCAAGGAACAGGAAGGGTGTAAAGGAGGAAAAGGGTATGAACTGCCAAAATTAGGATTTAGAGAATCCAACGGCCCGGTTTTGGCGGGACAATCCCACTTTCTGGATGACCGTCTTGTTTTTAAATTCCATCCTGATTAATGCCGATTTTTGCGGGATTTGAGGTGTATTTTCTTGTTTTGTTTCACATTGGAAGTACCAGACCACATGGATAACGGGTATTCCCTGTCCTTGTCCCGCTTTGTATTCTAGAAAATGTGGTCACTGTGTACACGGCCATTTTATATTTACATTCGATATGTAATTGTGCTAAGAAAGCTAAGACCTTCGGTATCTTTACAAAGGAAGCAAATTAAAAAGCACTTCAGCTGCGTTCTGCGCAATGCGGTAACAGGCAAAGAGTTCAAAGTGAATTGCATTGGAATCTTAAGCACAGAACGAAATCCGCTGGCCGCAACGGGAATCGCCGTCGACAATGGACGTGGATTATCATCACAATTTGCACTCTGCCATTGCGCGTGGAGTGCGAGGAAGATTGCTGTACAGGATATCGCACCATGTGTCGAATGCGCAGCGCGACCAATTCATTCGCCAACACGCAATGCGACTTTGAAAGCAATCTGCTGTTTCTGCGTGTGTCCACTCTGCTCTGCTTGCTTCCTGTCCAAAGGTACCAGCATTGGGCCAAGGCAAATACCATTGATACAGGCGATGGCGTATGAGATGAGGTGAAGGACTATGGCGGCCTCCTCCAATTAAGTTGTTTCCATTTTAGTTTCTGTTGCTGTAATTCTAATCTGATGTATTTAATCTAATGAAAAAGGGTAATTAATGCACGCAGGCTTCAATAGATGCAGTCCTGGATTAAGTATTAGGTAGTGCATAATACCAGGGGCTACAAAGTTTCAGCAAATGGGTCCTCCACTAACTACAGAAAAGGATTTATGTAAAGCTATTCAAGAACACCAGATAATCATCCATATACAAGAGAGATTAGAGCTAAATACGGCTATATAGCTGGCTAAATAACAGTTTTTTTGGAATTGTAAGCAGGCCCTGATTACATACCACAGCCAGGGCCGGCGCAACCTTTTGCGGGGCCGTGTTCAAAGGTTGCATCTTCTTGTGTGGTGGATGCACCCGCGGGGCCGGGAGCGACTGCACGCGCTGAACCCGCATTGCGCCGGCCCTGACCACAGCAATGTTACAGATTCAGTAGATAACCTAAGTATTAGAGCGTTTATTACTTGCTATTTGTAATTAAATATAATTGCGTTTAGCTCGCGTGTCCTTGCGCATCTGAGATGACATTGATCTGATATACTTAGACATTAACAATCGATAAATGGACACAATAAAAGAGTAACAATTGAAATCAACAGTGATACCCATGCGCATTGAGAATGAAAAATCGTTGGGAATAGTCCACAGGGTGGGAAAATGGACGAAGTGTTGCAATTGAGATGAAATCTTGCGCAATGATAATAATTATTTGCGATCTGTTGCGCACTTCTCCATCATATTTTCGCCAACAAATCTAACTCTAATTTGAATCAATTTGCATTGATTTATGTGTACTTGCAACATAATAACACAATTTGCACGTGGAATTGACGTTTTCATTTACTGGCGCATATTTATAGTTGTGGGGAAACACGTGTGCGAACAATTAGTATGCTCGCAAATCAGCAATAGTTTGTCAATAAGCGGTTAAGGCACGTATGCTAATCAGACGGAGGAAATGAAATTGCGCCTCGGATTCTCACTCTCCCGCAAACAAAAGGCCAATGCAACCAATATCGACAAATGGGCACAATTTTTCAATGACGTAAGAGATGCGACCGCATACAGTCGATCGAGACTCGATCACCAATCCTTGCTTGCCTTTAGTCCGATTAAGAAACAAATTCGTAATTGCCTTAAAATGCCGCGGCAGCCATTGTGAACCATCAGCCAAACTCGATTTGGCGAAGAGCGCAGATGGCTTCGGACACATTGGCGTAAATGGGATGCGACTGTAGACAACGAGCGGATGCAGACAGAGCTGATCGAATCAGTGCGAAGACGGACATGGACGGAGGAAGAAGCGATTATAAACACGTAAACAACAATGCAATGTAACCGTATCAGGCATACAGGGCGTTCGAGAGCGGTTCGGCGCATGGCGACCGCATTTACTGGCGAATCTGGTCCGAGAGCGGGTCGCCCAGCGGGCTCTCGACTTGCAGCTTTCTATTCCCGGCTGAATTCATCAACCGCAACCGCATCAAGCGGTCGAATGGGCCTGTGATCAGTGATGATCAGTGCGCATCGTTAGCGACACCTGCTGACTGCCCTTTTGGCTTCCCGCGCCAATTTAAGGACGCACAGGAAAGCGCAAACGCTAGAGAAACCTCCGTATTACAAAACTCTTCGAAAAACGTAAGACCCCAATGAATTCTAACGAATTCTAGCTAAAAATCGAACCGAAATTACAATTCCCCATTGTTTTCTAAGTTTGCAAAATTTTCCAATATAAAGTTTCAGCCAAAATGATGCTATTTTCAGGCTTATAGTAAATGCCATGAAATCTGGTGCAAAATATCAGATTTAACTGAAACAAAAGCAGGAACAAACTTGAATTTCAGATTAAAACTTGAACATTGATTGTCGAATATTGTTAAGAATGTCTTCATGGGGATACTGCGAGCACAACGGTGAGTGGTGTGGACAAACATTTGTCGAAATCATCTTCTCTGTTTAATCTCTCCTTGCGTCCTTGTAACCCTTCTTTGGTTTCCACCATTTTCGGGAAATCAGTTAGGTTAGCTATCTTGTTAGAATAATTCATGTCATTGCTGTAAATAGTGCGATCAAGTTCGAAATGACATGTCGCGAAAGAGGAAATTGCAATCAGCAGAAGGAAATGCGCGCAATTACTCCACGCTGCCCTTGATGAAGCGCATATGGGCATTATTTGTATGCTGATGATTTACGCCGAGATCAATGCCGATGGAGAATATTAATTAGTGCAACCAGTAATGCAAAGATGAGAGAGAAACTGAGAAAGATGGCTGATGGAAAGTGCTCATGATCGGGCACAGAGTGTGAAATCTTCCGAGTGATTAATCGTTGCCTGATTATCAACTGCATCTCTTCTCTCTGCTCTCATGCTTTCTCTATCAATGCCCGCCATTAATTGTTATCCTAATTTGCCATATTGCGTCACATGGCGGCGTTGCCAAACTGTCTAAAATTTAAATTTAAATTCAATCAATCTATCTATCGTTTTAATTTATGATTGTCTATAAACAATAAAACGAATTTTTGTGTGCGAAATTTATATCAAGATATGCTAAATTTTGAACATTTATTCGCGCTTATTGCGCGCAATTTCGCATCTATTTTCACTCGCCAATATTATGATCGGCAAATCAACAATTGTGACATTCGCAATAAAATGCTTTGATTTTATGCGCGCCGTCATCATGCGACAATGTCAAATGGGCGGTTAAGACGGCTGTGCGAATAGAAACCATTGAAATTACGGGAAAAGTGCGCACAGCCATTAATTAATTACTAATTAATTATTAATTACACGCAATCGGGCATGTAACGTGATTCCTGCTCATGATGCACATAAAGACGTTATTTAATTGATCGACCTTGATGACGACCCCCACAAATCTCGGCGATTACATCATTATTCGCGATCATTTTAGAACAATTTACAATTAAAATGCGATCGCTCTTGAATATGTCATTGAGTATTAAAAACAACATTTGAAATATTTCTACAATTACCGATTAATAACAATTATAGCAGGTTAATCCAATTGGATTCGCTAAATTTAATCTCTTTTCAATGAATATTAAATAGCTGCTAATCACATGGCACCCTTGGGTTGAGTGCAATGGTCGTAAAATCACAATTCCTAATCTAGTTTTGCGCTGAATTAGTAATTGCAATTTCCTCTTTCAACTCCTTCGATAATTCTTCGTGGCGAATCGCCATAATGATTCCAGTCAAGAACACGCGAAGGCAGTGTGCAGGGCCGGCGCAACGAGCGCGGGTTTTGAGTGACCCCTCGGTCCATTTGAAGAGGACCCGCGGGTGCATCCAGCCCCGCATCCGGCCCCGCAAAACGTTGAGCCGGCCCTGGCGGTGTGCAATCATTGTGGGCGAAACCATCACCGGACCAAGCCAAATATGTTCAGGGATACCTTGCGCAAGCAATTAATTCGTTAACCATATCGAGTTGGTAGGTCCGGAGACGTGGTTCAAATGCTTTCCAGCCGCCAGTGGCATTCGCCAGTCTCCAGTCGACATCTGCCCGCTCTCCTCCGCCATGCTGCACGTGAAGAAGCTGTCCTGGAAGTACATTCCCGAGAACAACAAGTCGGTGAGCAATTCGGGGTACTCGTGGGTGGTGAAAGTGGACGGATCTGGTTCGGGTACGGCTCACTATTGCCCAAGTCCTTGCTGCCATTTGACGCGATTTCCCTGCCCGCCCAGAACTCTGCGGTGGACCACTATCCTCCCGCTACGTGCTCCAGCAGTTCCATTGCCATTGGGGCGCCAACGACAACGAGGGCTCTGAGCACACGGTTGAGGGTCGGAAATTCGCTGGAGAGGTGGGTTAGCTCGCCAACCGCGTCCACTTTCGCTCAGCATTCCTATTCCAGCTGCACCTGGTGCACTGGAACATCAAGTACAGCTCCTTCCTGGAAGCATCGAAGCACCCAGATGGCCTCTGCGTCCTCGCTGTCTTCCTCACGGTAACAATCGCGACCGGGGGCGTAGCCACCATAGGTTGAGTCACTAATTGAACCTTACAGCCGGGACGCAGCAATCGCGAGCTAGCCAAGGTGATCGCCAAGTTTCCGCAGATCCAACACCGTGGTCAGACGGCGCACATCTCCGGTCCCCTGGATCCGGCACACCTTTTGCCCAGCGACAGCTCCTACTGGACGTACCAGGGCTCGCTGACCACGCCCCCCTGTTCCGAGTGCGTCGTCTGGATCGTCTTCCAGACACCGGTCGAGGTATCCGTCGCGCAGCTGCAGGCCTTCCGGCAGCTGCGGTCCATCACGCCAGACGAGACGCCCACCGACGAGCACCAGGGCTTCGTCAAAAGCAACTACCGACCCACACGCCCTCTGGGCAATCGCATTATTGGCGCCTGCAAACCTTGACACATCCACTTTCCTTCCCCGCTTCCCACGCAGTTCTGTGAGTGACTCCCTTCTCGTGCCTTGGTAGTGATTTCTGATGCTTTGTCTGCTATAGCAATAATCATCGGACCAACTCAACTCTGGTTCGAGTCACACATCGACAAAATATGCTTAGATTTTCCTGTGATTAATTTGCAATCAAATATGGGTATTAGAATTAATAATTATGGTGTATACAGGGGAGAAAGGTCCAATGTAACTAAATTGGTTATAGATGGTTACAATTATATTTTGGTTTTCTGGTGAACATTGTTTTCTCAAATCCTCTCTCCTCCTCTGTCTCATTCTTTCTTGCAGAAGATGATGAAGATTTGCACCAGCAAGGTGCATCCGGTAAGTTAAAGCCTATGGTCTTGTCACGTTTAGAAAATATCATAGGCCTAAGAATTTAGTCAGTTTTTGAGGGGATGTCCCGAGAGGCAGCCACTGTCCCCTAATCTGAGCCCTTTCCTACCTGGACTATTCAATTTACTTCACTTGGATTTTAAATTAGAGGTGCCCCCCTATTATAAAGAAAAGAGAATATCTCATATTGGGCAAACACTTAACAAATAAGGTATTTAATCGTACTAAAAGAACACGAACCCGAACTTAAGCAGACATGTTCATTTCCTTTATCACGTGTACCTGCACATTCGGATGATTTATTAGTAACACCAACAGAGCTACTGGTTGACTGCTGTTTACGCAAACGCAATATTTCATCAAGAGCATAAATCTGCAATCATGGGGCATTTGCCTTACCAGTGCATTACATCTGTCAGCACTCTGCGGAACTTGCCACTTTTCATACCTCGAGTACGAGTATCTATAAAGGCAGATCGCCAGAGTGCTCCCGCAACAGTACCACAATACTAATCCTCCTTGCTTGAATATTCAAAATGAAAATACGCACGAAAATTAATGCCAAAGTGCCAATTACAAATCCACGCTTTCAATACTATGCGACGCTTTCCTGTAAGTTGCTTTCAACTATTGCTGGCCCCTAATGGTCTGTGGCAATCTACTTTTCGCTTTTGAAGTCGAGATCTTTAGGTTTCCAGTTACATTGTCAGTGTTGTTTCCTTTTGCCCAATATCAAGTCACATTGAGATTACAAATAGTTACTTTTGGCTGTAGCTACCCTATGTATAATGATAAGTGCAATGCATTACGGATGGCCGTCGCCTTCCATCCCGAAGCTGCTGGACGGATCCCACCTGTACGTGTCGAATGAGGAAAGCTCTTGGATTGCGGTGATCCCGCTGATCGCAGCCATCTTCGGCGCCGTATTCTCCGGCACGCTACTCGACTCGATCGGACGCAAAAAGACGATCCTCCTCACAGGCATCCCCTACATTGCCTCCTGGCTAATGATTGCGTTCAGCAGCCACGTGGAGATGATGTACGCGGCCCGCTTTCTCGCCGGTCTGGCCGACGGATTCGCTTTTACAGCTGTCCCGATGTACCTCTGCGAGATTGCCGACCCTAACATCCGCGGCCTCCTCGGATCCAGCTGTTCCGTCTCCATGATCGTCGGCATACTGCTCATCAACGGTTTGGGCCTCTATCTGAGCATCTTCACCACAGCGCTGATTGCAATTGCCTGGCCCGTGGCGCTAATGGCCAGCTTCAGCTGCATGCCCGAGAGTCCCTACTACCTCATCATGAAGGACCGTTTTGACGAGGCAAAGGCTAGCCTCAAGGTGTTCAAGGGCGTGACCGACGTGGAATACGAGTTCAATCGGTTGCTTAACTCCGTCAAGGAGGACGCGTCCAGCGCAGGCCACTTCTTCGATCTGTTCGCAGTAGCCAGCAACCGGAAAGCGGTCCTCATCATGATCGGTCTGCGGACCGTGCAGCAGCTCTCCGGTATCACCGCCATTACGTTCTACACGCAGACGATCTTCAATGAGAGCGGCACACAGATCTCCTCCTCGGAGGTCACCACTGTGACCTACTACGTTGTTCAGCTTGTCATTACTTGTCTATCGTCACTGATTTTGGACAAGGCGGGCCGGCGACCACTGATGCTGGTCTCGGCCACCGGGTCCACGCTCGCCCTCATGGCTGAAGGTGTCTACTTCTATCTAGCGAAGACGGCGAAAGTGGACGTTACCACCTTCAACTGCGTGCCCATTGTCGCCCTCATCCTCTTCATTGTGGCCTACAGCATCGGCATGGGTACGATTCCGGTGCTGATGCTGGGCGAACTCTTCCCGACCAACGTCAAGGCGTTCGCCATTTGCCTAGCGGACGTCTACTTCAGCGTCATCGCCGCCGTCGTCTCCAAGTTCTTCCAGATCATGAAGGATAGCGTCGGCATGTACGTGCCCTTCTTCTGCTTCACCATCTGCTGCCTTCTTGGCATCCTCTTCGTGATTGTCGGCTTGCCGGAGACAAAGGGGAAAACTTTAGAGGAAATTCAGGATCATCTCAAAGGCATACAACGCGTTGATCCAGACGAAGATAAAAATGATATCATGTGAGGCTGACAGTCCTACGTTTCTTTTCGAGTTCGTTTTGTACCTGCACTTATCTTATTTATTCTTTCCTCCTTATATTTATAATACGCAAACACACTTATTAACATGTAAGATATAAATTATGTACATAGTTTCTATTCTATGGAAATTCCTGTGGTATATTAAATATTTATTTTTACTTTTCGACATCAATGAATCTATTATTATCTTAAAGTGATAATAGTTTGTAAAATATGAAATTAAGTCTCGTTTTTGTTTGAAAAGCATGAAAAAAACCCTGTTAATGGAGGGGAATGGCGGGCTCGGTCCGGACCATACTGGCATGTTTTTTATGAATAAGTTGAGGGTAACTGCACAACTACATGGTAGTAACCCGCTGATGGGAAACCCTTTCGGGCTGGCCCCTCGGATAGGTAAGCAGTGCCATCCTTGATCGACCCACTAAACCTCGGCCTTATGCTATGGTTGTCCTCTTGGCTATATGATAACCTAGCTGCTAAGCCTTGTGGGGTGGTAGAGAGAGGCAGAGATAAGGGGGTAATAGGCCGAGTACGGACTCTGAGGGGATATCTAACCTGGTAGCTAAACCTGACTAGATAATGAGGTGGCTCATCAGGCTCCAAGGCCTTGGGAAGCCATCTGAGTCCCCGGAGTACCGGGAGATTTCGAAAATGGGTGGGTTTGAGTGGCCCACCACTGAGATGCGGAGGTTTGACCCGGTGACGCTAGGACGAGGCTTTGGCATGCATCCCACGCAGGTCTTTTATGTCAAAGGAGCATAGAGTGGGTAGGAGGGAGTGGATTAATAAATTTGGGACAGTGAGTGTCCCGACTTATGAGGGGGGAAGAGCCATAAGGAGTTAGCGGAGCAGGCCAAAGGGCCTGGTGGAAAAGTCATAGAGACTGAGAATCACGAGAGGTCTCGTATGAAGGAGTTATCGTGATGACGATGGACTCACCGAGATTGGTTGTCAATGGGCTAGTTATTTCCACGAATAAGGGTGAAATTAAATCAGATTTGGGAATTAGGACTAATATAATTAAAAATGTTTAATAATCAAAGAATTAAAGGACGATCAAAAGATCATCATCATGCGCCATCTAGGGACAAGATCTAGAAGTAACATATTTTGAGGTTATAGGTGAAATGTTTCAAGCTTGTGTTTATTTATAATTTTGCTAATAAATAAATGCGTGAAAATGAGTGAGCAACCGCCTATAAAACGCCAGAAACTTGAGGAAAGCGGTATGTGATTCAAATCCGAACATAATCGAGAGAAAACAGTGATTTGTTTATTTCCAGATGCCACCCCGGTTATAAGTATAAAACATGAGTCGATCCTCGATGATAAAAAACCGGAAAGACTGGGTAAATGAGTGTAATCCATGTATTAATGCTAGGCATTCATATAATCCGTAAGTACCTTTTAGATTCAAATCGTTTGTGTCCTTACTTGGACACAATCAACCGACAATACCTCGACTTTGATTTCGAAAAGTTGTGCTCCATTTCTCTGACCAGGATCAATGTGTACGCTTGTCTTGTTTGCGGCAAGTACTTCCAGGGTCGAGGCACAAATACTCACGCGTACACTCATTCGGTGGCCGAGAGTCATCACGTTTACCTAAATTTGCACACGTTGAAGTTTTATTGCCTTCCAGACAACTATGAAATCATAGGTGAGTAGTTGTTTTGCGCAATTCCAATGCTTCTCTTATTAGCATGCTTAAGATTCGTCGCTGGACGACATCAAGTACCTGCTGAATCCCATCTTCACGTCTCAGCAAATCACCGTCCTGGATACGAGCACGAAGCTTTCGCGAGCTATTGACGGCACTCTCTACAATCCAGGCATCGTCGGCTTGAACAACATCAAAGCCAATGACTATTGCAACGTGGTGCTGCAAGCCTTGTCACACGTCGAGCCGCTGCGCGACTATTTCCTGCGCGAGCAGAACTACAACCGTGTGAAGCGGCCTCCAGGCGACTCGACGTACCTCCTCGTCTCACGGTTTGGCGAGCTGATGCGCAAGCTGTGGAATCCGCGCAACTTCAAAGTACACGTGTCCCCGCACGAGATGCTGCAGGCCGTCGTGCTGTGGAGCCACAAGAAGTTCCAGTTCACGCAGCAGGGCGACCCAATCGACTTCCTCTCGTGGTTCCTTAACGAGCTGCATCGCGCGCTCAACGGCTCCAAGAAGCGCAAGAGCAGCATCATCTACGAGACGTTCCTGGGCTCAATGCGCATCTACAGCCGCAAGATCCCACCGACGGACCTCACCGAGAAGCAGAAGTGGCAGCTGATGCAGACGTCCGAGTACCAGGAAGACGTCAAGGACTCGCCGTTTCTGTACCTCACGTGCGATCTGCCGCCGCCGCCGCTCTTCATCGACGAGTTCCGCGAGAACATCATTCCCCAGGTCAACCTCTACCAGCTGCTGATGAAGTTCAATGGGCAAAACGAGAAGGAGTACAAGACCTACAAGGAGAACTTCATGAAGCGCTTCGAAATCACGCGTCTGCCTCCGTTTCTCATCTTGTACATTAAACGCTTCACGAAAAACACTTTCTTCGTCGAGAAGAATCCGACTATTGTCAATTTTCCAGTCAAGTAAGTCTTTTAAAACCATCGCATATTCATCAAATTGCAGATATTCCATTGACAATTAAAAAATGGAAAAAATGGAAGTTCATATGGAAGAGGGGGAGCTTGGTGTCCTCCCTACCCTATTAAAAAATAGGGCTTTTAATCCTCCTTCACATCCTTCTAGTTGCTTTCTTCTCATAGTTCTCGATCCCTGCTCTTTTAACCAGTTAACTGTGTCGATCTTTTTGCAAAGTGCGTCCCAGCGTGTGTCGCGATAATCAAGCGATGACGGATATAGTCGTCAAACACAGAGTGAATGATCCTGTTGAAAATATTGGATCAAAAAGAATAAATTTATTGGTAATATCTACACAAAGGATCAATGTAAAGCTATATTTAAACACAAAAAAACTACAAAAATAAAATATTTCTAGAAATTAAAAATTTATAATGTTGCTTTCGTGTGATGTTCTGAAACAAGGAACAATGCAT
>JAOEHK010013770.1:0-11083 GCA_025447835.1 Labidoglobus nevermanni | reverse complement strand
TGCGCGAAGGGCGCACTACAATTTCATGGCGGGCGCAGTGGCGCCCGCGGGCGCCGCGTTGCCGACCTCTGCTCTAGAATTTCCCGAGTTGTACGTTATAGATGTTACCTTAATGAGAAGCCCATGTTATCCTTGGTGGAGGATACCATGTGGAACACCCTGGTGGTCCTTACCCATTACATGAATGTCAAGTATTCGGCGTCCTTGTTCGTTCCGCGGGCCGCACAAATGTTCAATACGGGCCGCATGCTGTCCGTGGGCCTTAGGTTGGCCGCATCTATGTTAGAAGTAAGCGGAAAAGTGTTACCGTCGTTTTATAAGAGGCACACCATTTTTAGACCCAACGATATATTCAAAATATAATTTGACTCTTGCTTGAATCTTCAATTTTCTAAGTCAAATGTCTGTGTTAATCTACCTGAGATTTACTATTGAAGATTGGATCATATTTGATGAGTATTTCTTGATTCTATTCCAAGTAGTATACTGGTTGCCTTTTCGATTGAAGTTCAGTCGTGACCATTAATTGCAATTCCATTTCATTATGAACACAATGGCGTGCAACTGCAAGACATATTGAGTTCATTGAAACTGCCACCGTGTCAACCACAACTATCGGCTACAAAGTTTTGACCTAAGTGCTCATCCTTTTGTTTCTCCGAAGAGGGCCTAGACCTGCCTGGCATTACCAAGAACTGCCTTATGCACGTATTAAGACTACTCACTTACATTAGCTATAACAACATGGAATAACAATATAATGAAACAACATTCGACTTCGACTTTATTTTTGTGAATTTGCTGTTTTGTTACTGGTCCCAGTGGCGTAGTGTGGTTGTTTACTTCCTGGTGCGGCGGAAAATTTTGCCGCCCCCTAAATAAGTTATTTCCATGTAAAATGCACCAATTCTAAACAGTTACCTCTACGTAAAAGTGACGGACAAGCATTTTACCGCCCTCTAAATGTACCGCCCGGTGCGGCCCGCAACCACCGCACCCCCCACGTTACGCTACAGACCTCCTGTAATTATGATTTAGTTAGATTGTAAGTAAACTATTGAATATGGTAATCTAATATCTGTTAAGCTAGTGCAATTTGGCAAATATTTTTATCTACAATACGAGATAGTTCAGTATTCTTTACCAGTCAGTATAAATTTAGATATCTTTGATCATTTGTGCAAAGGAACAAATAGCTGTTGATACCTTTACGTGAGCATTGTCTCAAAGTTATCACAATCGAATCACAGTGTTTGAAGTACGGAAATTCACTTAACTTGGTGCTTTGAAGTGAAAACGCGAAACGATCATGTTTTATTCTCGCCCAAATTGCTGCAACCTTCTTCTGACGTGCTCCGATCGTTTGCCCTTCTTGGAGGGTGGTCCGATGTGCGCCAAAGAACGCGCGCAAAATATAATTCCATTGACGCCCGTCTCGGACACACGTGTGCAAAGAGCAAGTCAGCTATTACATATGCAAATCTTCCAGGACAATTGGCAAGCTCCCCCAAAATGTTCCCCAATGCCAATGCCCATCAGTTGCCGTCCTGAAGGGCAGGCACCGGGTGTTCGCCAGCTTTCTTTTCTCTTCTGAACATCAAGTTGTTTGCTAAAGTTGTTGTAACTATTGTGCAGCCGCTACTCTGCAAATCGCTTAAGATATTAGGCTTGCATGTTGTCCTTTCGCCAAGATATTAATATTTCCTGATAGTACTTTCAATTCTACCATTGAAACGAAAACGAAAAGAAGTTGACTGTCAACTGCGAACCTCTATTGGATGTCAATATATTTTGATTGAATTAAGCGCGTCTACAAATTGGATTTGTTTACAATGTTTCATTTACAGTGGGGGAATTCGCATCAATCATCCAGCGAATAATTGGGAGAACTTTCCGTCGTCGCCGGAGTTAATTAATTTATAATTAGTAATAGATCGCGATCATTCCTGCTGTGATGCACGCGATCAACTGAAGCTGATGCCGTATTGTGCACGCTGTCGTTATTTGCAGGTATTTGCGCCAGCTATTGAATTTACA
Organism: Labidoglobus nevermanni; assembly: GCA_025447835.1. Classification (NCBI taxonomy): domain Eukaryota; kingdom Metazoa; phylum Arthropoda; class Insecta; order Coleoptera; family Staphylinidae; genus Labidoglobus; species Labidoglobus nevermanni. Next base: position 9,046 of record JAOEHK010013770.1, on the reverse strand, counting down.
TCATCCCTTCATTCACCGTTACTTGGGGCGTGTGCAGAATTTGATAATTCGATTAATATTTCATGTATACGATCATTTGATTGATTGATGGCTGACGTTATTGATTCGTCTTGTATTGTAAGGTAAATTAAGGTCGAGGTTTCAAAGCCTAATTATGCTATGCTGAAAGCTTTTCTGTTTTTCAAATAAATTATATCTATACTCAAGATAGACGTAACCATCTTAAACTTGTTTGTTGTGTCCATCAATTAAAGCCCTGCAACTATTGTTCATATGAGTACCTGTATTTCACTGTACTAGGAACTTCACTGGGAAGAGTTCAACCAACTCTGTGCAGAATATACTGCAAAGTAGATGGGGGTGGATTGTAGGCAGGGTCGTTTCCGTTATGCGCCAGGATACACGAATGGCCTACGGCATTAAATATGTGTCAGAATAGGCTTGATTGATGACGAAGTTGAATCCAGGAGTGTAAGCGCCTACCAGATTTGCTAAGGGTCCCGAAGTTCTATTCGAATCTAGTTATATTACACCGTACTGAATCCTCATAGTTAACAAATTGCTGAATAATACAGGAGAAATCTTTCGTTAAAGATCCGTCTCACGCTATAGGGGATCGATGTTCGTTGTGCAGTAACGACTAACGGCACCCAGATGTCTAGAGGGATGAGAATCTGCGTTCTCTGCGGAAATGAGCATCCAGTGAAACGGGGCGTCACGCAAATCTTATTAATAATTGTAGCTTTGGATGGCCGTTTGTTCATGTTGATGAAACAATAAATAGTGAATGCAGGAGTATCCAACCTAAATGTATCCTCAAGTGAAACCTGATTGCATGATAAGGGCTATCCATTCGTTAAGCAGTGAATTGGTAACGTTCAAATACAGATTAATAAGCTGCAGCGGAAATTGTCACACAAACTCAATTATTTGGATGTGGCAATATCGTCCTTATAACGTAGGGTGTGGGGTGAAAGGACAAATATGGCGATTGACAAATACTGCAAGTACTCCTGCAGGTTTTCTATTTTCCATGCTGAATTCAAATTGAAAAAGTTGAAAGTATTCGTTCTGTTTTAAAAAACGTTGCTTTGTTGGGGGATTGAAGGGGAGATTAAATATGAAAAAGCATTTGCATTATAGATTCGCAAAGAGACAGTGGCAGCATATTAAAAATGGACAGGAAATTGAGAGTTTTGTCCCAGGAGCGCTGTTTATTATCAAACCCCTTCATTTTCCGAGGCGCCATTCTTCGGCCGCCTACAGAAGGGGCGAACTTCGTCCGTTTTCATAAAATTTACATGCGACCTAACGCTATAAGGCAGCTCCTCTTGCCACAATGCAAATCGAAGCATATAAATTACAGAATTGCTCAAATTGCACGACGAACCTCTAATTACCAGGTTTTCTGTTGCAGGTATGTCGATGCCATAAACCATTCATCTCTTTTCAACATCAGTAGTCTGTCAGCCGGTGATGGTGAGCATTAGTAAAGCATCTGGCTTGTAAACGAATGGATTTTTGAAATATGGTAGGGTGAACTAGGAGGTCGAATGTGTACGCTAACATTGGGTCTCCAAACATTACCATTCTGCAGTAGGTATGAGCTAGTAACCAAGAGGAGCGTCTCAGTGTTCTCCTTTTGGCCTTCTGACTATACTGATGTCCCTTCGTGCGTATATTAGGCCGGAAATATATGAGCGAAGTTTTCCAGTGTGACACTTTTGTTTGGATTACCTTTTAAGACAAAAGCTGGGTTGTAGGATGAGCATTTATTTTGTACTATAGTGCCTGAGTGCAAATTTTAATGTTGTTCTAATTATTATATACAGAGCCGGCGCAACGTGGATTCAGTGGCCCCGCGTTTTGAGTTGCCCCTCGGTGCATTTGGAGGGGCCACATGAGTGCATCGGATACATAGAAAGTTGCAATTTATTGTTCGGCCACACAAAAGATTGCGCCGGCCCTGATTAAACAGCGCGATGATGAAATATCTGTTGTTGTCATAATAATGTTGATAGATTTCCCATTTTGCAATTTTGTAAAATAAATAAAATAAGACACAACCTTGGACGGCAGAGATTCTTCTATTACGGTATACACGGTATGATGAAGGCAATTTTGTTTTTCTTTCGCTTGTATTGTTTATTTACTCAAGTTGTGCAACAATAACAATGAGAAAGTGCTGTTCATTATTCACAATTTCTCCGGGAGCAGTATTACACATAGGCATGGGCCTTCCTACTGCCCTCAGTCTTGGCAGCAGACTTGCATATTGCCATGGCAGCAAGGTCTCGGAGGACCTTTAAATGAAGCTTCTCCTCGTCCTTTAAAGTTTGTATTATGTCGTAACAAATCCCTTCAGCGAATACATGGACGCATAAGCGAAACAAAATACAAATAAACGCATAATAAATAGTGCGCCAGACAGACAGAGAGCGATGGGTAACTTGTCTGGATGCGTGATGATTTATTGCAATCGGAGAATTAATAGAACCTCCATATTCTATATTCATTAAACCGCCATTTCAATTAAATTGTTTGCAATATTTGCGGATAATATGTCACAATTATATGTATTTTGTCTGAATAAATCACATTAATATGAGATCTTTTCGTACAGTTGCAATCAATCAAATCTTGATAAGATATAGAGTTTTTTGCCCTGAACCGGCCCAAACTTGTCATTAAAAATGTAGCTGCAAAGCAGCAGAGTGATGCTTATCACATAAACGTATATTATTATTATGATCGTAGATTGAGGTACATTAAATTTCGTAAATGTTAAATATTTATCATATTTTTGCTGGATATTGAGAGCTGCATATCAATCTTGCATATATATTTGCAATATTCATATATCTACAAAGTATATTTGATAGAAAAGAGTAATTCAACTTAATATTTAAAATAGCGAAACAAATTATTGAATGTTGTGATATTAAACAGCAGCAAAATGTTATTTTATAATTTTAAGGCAGAACGGAATATGTTGGATCTTCTATTTGTAAGAAATAACCAACGGCGCCCACGATGGTACATCCGGCGACCGAAATTGGATTCGCCTATTTCGACCCCATCGGTTTTCACGCTGCACGGACCTCGGGTAGTCTTCGTACACAGTGGGCCTCAGGTTGATTGTGCCAGTATTAAATCAAGTCAATTGACAGCTTATTAAAATTACATGATTTGTTTGGGAATATGCTTTGTTTATTACTAGTGACTATTGTCATAGTTACTATTGAAGATGGACTTTGAAAACTACATTTTGCGCCAGACAAAATGTGATGATATTTGATTGCATGTATTTGAAATCAAACGATTCGCTCTAATGCCACAAACTGCAATTTTATATGAGCAGGTCATTAATAATGTAAGATAGTACGTTTTGCACTTCTCCATTTTTAAGCAATTTCAGTACTTTCCAGTTTTATGAAGAATGCATTAAAATTGAAGTCATACATGTAATCTGGTAAAATAAGAGATTGTTATAAACTGAGAAGCTCTCCACATAATCGTTTAACGCTCATTTTGCGCATTGTTTGAGGCGAGAAGAGAGAGATGACCAGTGAAACGGAAGGATTAAAGAGTCGAAACTCGGTGATTCCTTTGTACTCATTCACAATCAGTGGCAGAAAATGGTTGCGCATCCGTATCAAGCCGATGAAGTCGAATTGTTCTCTCATCAAGCGAACACCGTTCACTCCAACCTTTTACCAGCTGCAATCAACCGCACCGTTTCTAATGATTGAACTTTTACACACTGTGGCTACTTCCTTTAGTAGTTAACTTTTATTCTCTTGTGTATCTCCGTACACTTCGCTTGGACATTTAGCTCTGCGTCGTTATGGACCATCCCTTGCACATTCCCCAATTTCACCCATTCCATCATTAATATCACATTTCGATGGCATCTATTTTTTCTGCAGATTACTAGCTCGTAAAAAGCATGACCTGCCTACCATATGCCTCCCCATTTTTAATTTCGCAGCCCCTCGATAGTATGTCCGGGTTGATTGTCGAGCAATTTGTGAATTTTTGCAGGTCTGTCTCTATTAGAAATATGGCACATTGGCTTTTTGCTGTGTAGTAATTTAATTTTCTTGCTAGCCAAACACGAAACGTTACAACGACGAATTTTTTGTTTCCTGCCTGAGGACGTGGACATAAAGTATGGTTACATCTAGCCGAGATGCAGGCGGGACAATGGAGCGACTAGCTTTGTGCGTGTGCCTTCGGTTTGTGACCCAAAGGCATCTGTTTTTAAAAGGATTCTATTTTCCTCTCGACTGATTTCCCTTTTTCCGTCTCAGCGCTGCGCAACTTCGCAGCCGTCTTCGCCTTCGTACATCTCCAACATCGGACTCCACTTGCATTCACAATACACCTCTTTTCATGCGCAACTATCAGCATTATATTCGGCTTTATGAAAATGTTACTTCAGGTCCATCGCTGCAGCCTCTTGCAACGAAGAAATTGACTATCAACAATTTTACTCCAACCATATATTGGCAGTAAAAGCAAACGTAGCTCGCTCAAGAAAAATACTTATCTCACCACCACTGGATACGAGGTAGAATATATCTGGCAATATTCCCTTCGAAATGTCTATCCAGGTTTTATTTCTGTCGTGGCAAGCAGAAACAAGAAGAAAAATTAAGGCAAATACAAGCTAATTTCACGGTGATTATGGTTAGATTAGAAAGCGCAATTAAATGGCCTTAATTGTCGGTCGGAAGACAAAATGCCAGGAGGCAAAGTGACGGTAATGTTAATCTGCACTTGCACATTAATCAGCGTGAATAAAAAATACCATCAAGGGAAGGACACACAGGAAGAACAAAGTGATAGGGAGGGGATACACTTTTCCCTCAATTCACTCTCCACGCGCTTAAATGATTATCTGACGTATGGCCGCACATTTTTTCTTATTTGTTGCACGGTATAGACGTTTCACCAAAGCGTCTCCCCTCGCCAAGATATTTCATATTATGTGCGCACACTGGTGACTTCCGTATGTTGACGTAAGAGGTATTAAGTATAAGAAAGAGCGCTCGAGGGGAAGGATCGTAAAATGTCATTTGTGGTGGCTGCCTAGGGTGTTTTGAAGTGGAAATGATTGAAAATTGAAAATATCCTCTTCATACGCTCAACCACACCCTTTCGATATAGGTAATTACGAATATATGGTGAATTGAAACAATGTCTTCTTCCACCACCTCCTCAGCCAACATTTCTCGACGTAGCATACTTGTCCGTTTTTATATTGTTCTGGTAATTACGAGGAGCAGTTTTACAGCTGTCCTTCCGGAGATTGCCAGTTGGGTTCGCTTCCACTTCATTAGACCGCTCATTGAAGATGACAGAAATGATAAGCGATACGGAGACGGAGACGCTTCAAGTGCGTCGAGTAGGGAATTAATTCCGTCATCCGTCCTGAATGCCAACTCGTTCAGTGGCATCATTCCATCAAGTGTGCATGTCAGGGAGCTGTAAAGCAGGGCGAACGACTTGCGAAAGCAGAAGGAATGGAAGAAAAGCGTGGCTTTCAATGGACGATCGAAGGCGCTACTTCGCCGTATATACAAAACCGAAATAAATTCGAATAGATGCCTTATTTTCGCACAGCCATTCAGATTCATTCACTTGGATTGCAGACACAGCTGTGGGCACCCGAGTACTATCAAATAAAATTGTTGAGGACAAAAGAAAACGCACAAGAAGATGCTGCTCATGCCAAAGCGAAAAACAGTAAACAGTATTCGAACGATACCGTTCCGTTAAAACAATTCTATTCAATTAAATGCATTCCTTTCAATGCTTTCCTTTTCTTTCTTCACGAGGTATAAATTCATTCATATATTCAGCGTATTATTATCAAAGATTGATTTATATAAGATACTTCATTGGCTAATGCGATCTAAGATCCCAAACTTGCCAGGACATCGATTCCTAGGGATAGCATGCCTAACTTACAACGTGCCCCTGTCCATGACCTTAAATACCTTCAAGAATACCTTTATATTCCGTTATGCTTGCTATACACTCGTCCCCCGATTTACACGGTAGATCGGTTCCACAGAAAAGCGTATAAATTAAAATCACAAAATTTTCCTTGTAAATCCGTGCAAAATGTGCTTAATTCACTCATTTATTGCAATATTCAATTAAGCAAAGATATCTAATTCCAAGAAACATTAATTAATTGATATATTCGATTGGCCTAGCCCCAGCGATCGCTGGTATATATCCGCGATTGCTGGAAATGCCGGTTCCAGTCTTCTGCCCCCGGCCGTCAGGGTTTTCTCGATATCCCTTAATTGTGGTCATCTGGGCAGGTGCCAATATATGGCAGCACCCTCTAAGAACACCGCTATAAGGTCTTTCCTGCTATTCCTTAATACTTCCTTAATATCGGTAGCTGACGACCATACCACTGCGAGTAGCCATGCTCCCATACCTTTAATTTGTCATTAGCAATTTCCCATTTTCCGATTATCCCCGGAGTTCGTACGTGTGGAAATCGGGGAAAGGCACATTTCAAAAACCGTGTTAAATTGAAAACGTGTAAAAAAAGTAGCGTGTAAATCGGAGGATACGTTTGTTTTAGTTTGGATTGTTGTTACTTACAATTTTGTAATTTTGAGAAGTTTTGAGAGGACCTGAGGATACAAGTTTGAGAATTGTTAAAGATTATCTTAAGTGTAACTATGCCCTTACTATTCAGAGTTACTGCCGTTCACTTTGTTCGTTAGCAATTTTACAACAACAAAAGCAACATCAAAACGAAACTGTTGCCAGTATCAATTCAAACAAGCAAGCATACCATAAAAGCGAGCCAACGGATGTTGGAATGCGTTCGCTGGAATTGCAAATGTTTTATTCCTGTGCAGGTAGAATATGCATTCGAACACTGCCCGGAAAGATGTCCATTTGATAATTCAAGCGAGGCGATCAAAATAATATGCGCGTTCCATCGTAAAACAATTTACATGGACAATACGAAAACTGTTCACCCTCTCTCTCATTCCGGAAGAATGAAGAATTCATCGTATTCGATCCAGGTATGAGTAATTTTTGCAACCTCTCGCCGTTTCATTCATTATGAAAATTTCCTCCAGACGGCCCCCAATTTCGAGCCGACTCTGTTTTACGAGGGCGCACAGGTGATTGCTCAAGTCTTATAAATAAATACACGGGTGCTAGACGTGGCCCAGCTGCCATTATAGCTTTATTTACTCACCATATGCGGAAAGCGAAGGACATACGGAAACATCGAGGACCCGTATAGATGCGAGATGGGAAGCTGGCTGTGCCAGATGAAGGCGCTCGGGAGGACGCGGCGAGGCCATAAAGACGGGAAATTGCTCGGAGGGTCGACGCAGGTCAAGAAAAACACTTTCATGTGGCTGTATTTCAGTCCGAAGTGCACGTTCCCTCTGCAATGCGCCTCCCAAATGATCTGGAAATTAATAAATTTGTGCACACATGTAATTGCGACCAACCGCTCTAGATATAGACGTCTAAAATCTAATTGTCAGGAAACGGCACCTATGTAGATTTAGATCTGACATAAGCGTTAAGTGAGGCATGAAAACTTGCACTTATGTAGTTGCTTGTCCGAATGGAGAATTACCCCGTTCAAATCTATCTGGGTGATCAGGATACTTGATTGGTCATGTTGGTTTTTTTCGCTATAACTTTCGAACCATAAGGTTCTTCCAATTTTGCTTCCAATTGTAATGATTCCAGTAGTACATGGAACATGCCCAATATATCATTTCGGTCGAATTATTTGTATTTTAGGCGTAAGTTAAGAAAACATAGGCGGAGGGCCGGGCAAAGGCATAGAGAGATTTAAATTATTTGCCGGTTTTCGAAACATTTGTTGGTGCTTTTATGTATGCTCATTACAAGAATCAGCGATTCTGCTGGCGTTGTGTAGAAAATATCGTAGAATAGAATTAATTTTGCTTTTCGTACACGTGGTGGTCGCAGTCGGTGTCACTTTCTTGCCACTTATTGTAAACGATGTAATATCCCAAAGTGGCACATGGCAGCGAACAAGAAAACTGTCGTATTTCACCCATTGGGAATGTAATGGCGTCCTAGCCGTGCGTGCAACATTGTTTTCCTTCGTTGGGACACCTCCTGCAGGAAGTCGGGAGTGTTGGCTTGCGGGTGTATGCGTGTGTGTCATAGCCATGCTACGGTGCCATATTTATCGACATGAGATTGCACCGATAAGAGGTCCGAATCGACCTAAAGTTGCTTTATTTTAAAGGGGGACAACGGCAATTACCACTACAAGGGCATCGACGGGTACATGGTCACAAAACTTGCTGGGATAAGCATCCGCAGTGCCAGCTTTATGATTTTCCAATAGAAGAGACTTATCTGCTTGCTCTCCAAGTAGCCAAATTTTCTCTAATAGTTGTAAGGGTCGAATAGGAGGGCAATTTTACCAGTCGCGCTCAATAAACCCATTATCGTATGTTGCTTATGGCCGTATAATCGAATTACTTTGCACTTATTTCGATTGCATTGCTGATTGCTTCATTATTTCTACTTATCGTGTAAGAATTAGCTTAATTTCTGGCAATTAGGTAGTCTTGAGACTACACATTCAAGGAGAAGAAATGAAGAAAGACGATGCTAAATTGGAACGCTTATCTATTTCAAATCATTTCCTTTTAATCGCTTTTTGACTAGCTCGAAGATGAATGCTACCAATAAATATAATTTAAAAGATATGAAAGCAAATGGTCCTCTAAACCAGTGCTCCGCAACCTATGTGCCGCGGCACACAAGTGTGCCGTCCAGCGAACACTGGTGTGCCGTAAGTCTATGTGGTGGAGTGACAATAAACCAGTCTAATCTCGAGGAAGAACTTTGGCTTGCATTCCCATTGCCGTAGCTACGGGGAAGCAAGTGGAAGCAATGCGTCTGGGCCCCCGCTTCAGGGGGGCCCGTTAACACTGACGAAACCAAATTCCGATCCGCAATTTGTCAATCATAGGCAGGCTATCATAAAACATCTGCACTG
>JAOEHK010013759.1:0-11084 GCA_025447835.1 Labidoglobus nevermanni | reverse complement strand
GCTGTTGTATGCGTTTTGTATATGTAGTATTATGGTTAAAGTCGGCTTTCGTAATTTGGAAATTTTCGTGAAGCGCGAGGCCGTTCAAACGCGGGCCCGGGTGCGGCTGCACGCGCTGCACCCGCGTTGCGCCGGCCCTGCTTTAACCTATTGGAATTGCATCTAGCTCCATGATACACTTAATCTCGTTGATTTTCTTAAATTCTATTAACCTGAAACATGAGATTGATGATTCTGGTTGTCAAGTGCTAGAAAATTCGATGTGAAACGAGCTGCCATTTGTAGTTTTCTCAACAGCTGATATCAAATGAGTACCTAATTCTCATTCGTCCCTATCGTAATGATCAATCCTAAGACAATGCCCTTTCTCCTATTGGAATTGCACCCAGGTCTCTGATACACATAATTCCGTTGATTTTCTTAAATTTTATTAACCTGAAATATGATATTGATGATTTTGGTTGTCAAGTGCTAGAAAATTCTAGAAAATTCGATGTGAAACGAGCTGCCTTTTGTAGTTTTCTCAACAGCTGATATCAAATGAGTACCTAATTCTCATTCGTCCCTATCGTAATGATCAATCCTAAGACAATGCCCTTTCTCCTATTGGAATTGCACCCAGGTCTCTGATACACATAATTCCGTTGATTTTCTTAAATTTTATTAACCTGAAATATGATATTGATGATTTTGGTTGTCAAGTGCTAGAAAATTCTAGAAAATTCTATGTGAAACGAGCTGCCATTTGTAGTTTTCTCAACAGCTGATATCAAATGAGTACCGAATTCTCATTCGTCCCTATCTTAATGATCAATCCTAAGATAATGCTCTTTCTCCTATTGGAATTGCACCTAGCTCCATGATACACATAATTCAATTGATTTTCTTAAATTTTATTAACCTGAAACATGAGATTGATGAATCCGATGTCAAGGGCAAAGAAATCCTAAAAAAACGATGTGAAACGACCTGCGAGGTATCGTTATCTCAGCAACGGATATCAAATTGTCATTGTCCTTGATGATCAATATGATAATGTTTTCTCTTCTATTTACATCCAGCTCTGTTACACCTAATTCCGTTTTTTTTCAATTTTATGAACTTTGCACTTAAAACTAATAATTCTCTGAGATGATAGTAAAATCTAGAAAAATCAATGCAAAGCGGGCTGGCATCTGAAGTTTTGTCGACAACTGATATCAAATGCGTACGTAATTGTCATTCGTGCTCGTCCTGATGATCAATCCTAATTGGTACGAGCTGCCTCAACCGCAGCTGGACGCGTTCGGCCGCGGGGACCACTACCGCCGTTTGTGCATACTTTTCGTCCTCGTCGAGTTCAAACTGTTGGTTCTGATCATGTACTTTGTCTGGGACTTGCAACACAAACAGGAAAACGCTCAGTAGCATTGGCCGTTGCTCCATTTTCGCATTTCGTTTCGCTGCTGCGAAGGTACGCGCAGAACTCCCTTTGTTTTCCCAACTGCCTCGAGCACCATTCAGCAAGTCCTACGCTATCCATCAGCGATGGCGCAGCTAACAATGTATTGTTTGCGCTCTCCGGAGTTTCCCGGCCAGCTTAACACATCTTTACTGGCTGGACTACCTGCAATGGCCAACAACAAGTGCACTTGGAGCCACACTCAAGTAAGGCAAACTAACTTCGAAGACGGCAAGCATTACGCCTCTGCTGATGTAGCACTTGCCTAGACTTTCCAAATAAATTCATCATTGCCACTTAATTGTCTTGCAACATGTTGCACCATCTTCCAATGCATCGTGTTGCAATAAAATACGGCTTTTATAAAGATTTATATATCAAATTTCCTCCTCTTCCTGCTCATAAAAAACTATATTTTATATGGGGACGAATAGGAAATGTGATCCAATTATGGATTAATATGTATTGGAAAGTCATGTTCATATGCCTTTCCATTTATTCTCCTAACTTGCTAACATTCTCTCCATAAAGCTTTTAAGGAAAACTAAGTCGATTTATTTTCTGTGATAAATCGAGTACTGTGAAAATATATTTTTAAAAATGAAACTGTTTTCGAACATTCGATACGTGTAGTTTATACGTGCTTATTGGTTTTAGTTTTATTTTTATTATTATAGTGAGTTTCTCTATTTGTTGGACCGGATAATTGGGCTAACTAGAAAAGCTTGTTCGTTATACGAAATAAATCAATTATTTCTACCTTACTGCAATTGCACAAAAAGCAGATATTACATTTATAAGACAACAATATCATGGAGAATATAAATAATAGGATTGTGCATTTATTTTCCACCTTTTTATTCATTGCATATGCATGCAAATGCGGTGGATTTCCAAATCTTCGTCTTACTAAACTAATAGACATTCATTTTTGCATAATATTTGTATATTTTTCCATAAATATCTCTTTTCCCTAAAATGTTAGAATAATGTAATTGTGGCTGCCTAGGTCAATTTGCAAATATCAACCGACTTTATGTAAAAAATGTGTAAATAGCAATATAATACACACACAATTAGAGTGTAGTTGAATACCAATATGCTACAATTACAATCGAATAATCGGGATTTCCCCGCGTTTCTAGCATTTGGTTGGCGTGGCCAATTTGTTTGCCATGTAATTTAAAACAAGCATTCGCGAAACGAAATGAAGCGCATTTTATAGGGAGAATGCCAATTTGGCCAATAATCAATATTGTACGGTGTTGCGCCTTTCAAGTATGCAACTGTTGGCTGAATATTTGCAATTTAATCATTTCCAGATGTTCTCATCCCACGTCTTTGTCAGCGGCGAAGATTTGTGCTCGTGTTTGACCTTTTGATCTCCCTGTTTCGTTGTTCGTCTACGTTTTAATATCACTATAGTAAAAAAATTCATCACGTTTTCTAGCATTGCAATCGCATTTTTTGCCTTTGCAAGTGTTGGGAATTGTGCACACTATCTCAAATTAATAGTGTTGCTCTCCTTTCATCCCTTTTGGGATAACTACGATCACCTATGCCGGGTGGGAATACAATTTTCAAAAACACTTCGCCATGTTATCATTGAAGGTTATATGTTCGTTCTAGCCAAATGGGAATAAGACAATTTAAATAAATTGCATAAGCTTCACTAGTTTATTCTTATCGCAATGTATCCTGCTACCTCGATATACGAGTTCATTGAAATTAATTAAAATGCCATTAATCCGTTCTACCACCCTCTCTCGAACTCTCCAAGGAGATTTGTTTCTTTCTCCCGTTCAGAATATTGCGGAAATGAATTATGCATGTTTTCCCGGGTGATTTTTAACCACGAACTCTACAACTTTCTCGCACATTCCCAAGACCTCCTTTATATTTCTTCTAGAGAAACCCTCCTCATCTTCAAATCTAATTTTTCGTATACTGCTGCAAATATAGACTGTGTAACTCCTCGATTGTCAGCTCCTGAGACTGTTCCTCGAATCCGCCTCCAAACCCATGGATTTTCCCAAAGAAACTCCTCTACCACTGACACTTCGGGTTCCAATCCTTTGAAGGCCCTTTCAGCTACAGTTTTAGCATTTAGCATTAGTCCTGCGACTGCTCTCATCTCAAAGTAAAATATCGCTCGTCGAGGTACCTGACATTTTACTTAAATTGAGCAAATTTAACGAAAATCGAGGCTAACTTGTTGCTGAAACCTCCATGTATAATATAATGCCGCTGATTGTTGAAGCAATCTACAATTTGCAAGTAAAAAAAAGCGCTAAATTGTGTTGTAATTTGCAGGTAACATTATCTGCATTCGTCTCCTTTCTGATGGTTTTATCATTGAATTGTCCTAGCGCATTTGGGCAAATGTTCGTCTCCGGCTTTATGCGACTCGCATCTGTGTCCCACTTCCTGTATTCATTTATGTAAAGCTTTCCGGTGCGTGTAGCGCGACACTTTCGCAAATGAGGGTCTATGATGGATGGCGGCATCGTGACGACTGCCACAGATCTAGGCCAATGGGAACAAGTGCGCCCATTCTGCCTGAAAGTGTGACATTATTTATACACTTGGAGAGCGCGTTTTATTCTGCAACCGCAGTCCCACTGAAATATTAGATTTATACGTTTATACATATTTCATCGCCGCATGCCCTTTGGATTGGCACGGGGTATTATTGCTTTTCCCGCCTCTTTACCGCCCTCAATTGAATTGTAAAGGCATTTACGCTGCCTGCCGACCTCTCGCAAAATCGATGCAGCAACAAGTTTTGCTAATCTAGCTCTTCTTGTATCTATTCCAAGGATTATTGCATAATATATAAACAAAACATAACCTAAAATGGACAAATTACATGTTTTTTTGTTGAAAAATCAATTTTCCACAGCAGAATCGCATGATTTACTATGATAATCTAACAAAATAAAAACTATAATTACTAATAACTCATTTAAACGCAAGAAAAGCGACCCAAACAATGACGATAACAATAAAATGGCGAATTTTGTTACAAAATGGAGGATTTCCAGCAACGCCGAGAACATGTAAATGCACTCGTAAATAAATAATTGGTTTCCATTCAATTCACGTTGAAAATGCATATTCAGGTGCGAATGAAACTATTGCCCCATTAACATTGACACCTGAACTGTTTTCCTTACATCTGTTGCAGTTTTATGAACTTGGTGATTATCTGAACAATGCAGACTCGAATTCCTTGGATTCTGATGCAAATGATCCTCGAATGCTTGTCGCCTAGCTGAATATTCAGGTAATACTAGGCAAGAATGCACAGCAGCAAACAGATCGAAGGAAAAAGACTTTCCACCGTTTAGCAGCGCAAAGTCTTGGTCTGCTGCAATTCGAAGAGTGAAAAATGCAAAACTCGAATCGATAGACATAAAATACATTCGCAATCTTTTAAAAATAGATGTGGAGAGGCGATAAAGGGTCGTACGCTTCAGCATGTACAAATTAGATGAAGTACAGCAACAGCTACGTTGTTCCAATGTCAAGAAAAGATTACAATTCCCTGCTAGGCATCCCTGATCGCCAGCAATTATCAGCGAAACGTTATTTTCAAGCAGTTCTCTTTGCATTCGGCAAGACGAATCAATTATAGTCGGCAATTTAGTGCCGTGCGACTGTAGGTAATAGCAACGTGAACGTTCGTTCCGGTTTCCGCTCGGAAATTGAGAAAAACGTGGCACACTCTATGAATATTACATGAACAACAATGAGCCATTCGGGGCTGAGCTTCGCCGTCCAAATGAAGATAAATTCATTGCGATTTGAGCGGTTCGCCATTTCGATCTTTTACTGCCGCGATGCAATCTTAATGGATACGAAATATTCATACAAAAGCCGATGTTACTGATTGCATTCATTCATATTTCGTATCTCTACTAACGATGAATAAGCTGCCATCCACAATCGATCGACAATCAATTCAAGGTAAAAATTACGCAGTTAATAAGCTCTATCATTCTGGGAACATCAGAGAAGAGAAACTTAACGACTTTTTGCCATTTAGGTGCAAAAAGAAGTCTTTAAGTACACGTTTAATGCGTGTCTTTCATTCAAGAGTAATTATTTCTTGAGCGAATACAGCAGTAATTTTATTCAACTGTATTATTTCCCTTAATATGAAATGCTGCATGTTGTAAAAAAATGATGACATAACCTCAATTTATACTTCATATCGAAAACGGATCTTTGCGGAATATCGTTAAAATGGAAAATGCACATGTAGAATGAAAAACTGTTGAAATTTATAGAAAATTAAAGCCAAACTCGATCATTGTCCCTCTTACAAGTTCCATACGAACGACCAAAAGCATACCTTTGGTATTTGCAATCAGTTGCGATTAGAAAATGGCGCCCGGTCTTTAACAACAAGTTGGCAATGTTTTATGCGATCAAGCTTGCGTTGACGACGCAAGCAGCACAAGAAATTCCGCTGTTTGCATTCGCATCTCAACAGCCGCAAGCTGCATCTTTATCTCATCCTGCGTCCCGCTGGTGGAAAGTTTTCATTTAAACTTAGCATCTTGTGTCGTTTGCACTCATCTGCCTTGTGTTTCCTACACTCACGCTAATAATAAATTGCTGCTCGTCCCTTGGAGAGCAGCAAATTAAGCAAATCCTTCCATTGTTGGCATTCTCTGGCAATTTTTATGCGTCCCTGATTCGTCCGGACACCACCTGCGGATATGGCAAAGAGTAAAATGTGGCTTTAAGTGATGCTAACGATCGAAGCAAAGTTTTCGCTCGGGGGAAACTTCGAGTGGCGAATTTATTGACGCG
Source organism: Labidoglobus nevermanni (assembly GCA_025447835.1). Lineage (NCBI taxonomy): Eukaryota > Metazoa > Arthropoda > Insecta > Coleoptera > Staphylinidae > Labidoglobus > Labidoglobus nevermanni. The sequence goes on along the minus strand of JAOEHK010013759.1, from coordinate 4,822 downwards.
AATGCCAATTTCCCGCCACTGCAAAGCGTAATAAACACGCAATAAACCATAAAATGCGTTGCATCATTGAGCAGTGTTGGTATATTGAAAATTCTTGGCATATTACGGACAGATTCATGTGTAACTTTATCTCAATAGCGTGGCATCATCATCGGTTTTATGTGCGAAAAGCCAGCTTTATGGTTGTTAGTAGCGATCATCAAAAAAAAAAACGCGACACAATATCAGTCAGCACCTGGCGTCATTGATTTTCAATCTCAATAAAGACACAAACGCAATGAAACGTTGTCGAATACATCCACGAATAAATCAAGCAGCCAGATGAGCCGAATGGAATTGTATTAGATCGCAATGCATTCGCTAAACTATTTGTTTGCGTAATATTGGTTGCAATGTTAATTAAAACCTATTTGCGAGTTGGCTTCCCTGTACATGCTTCTGCTACGACTATTGTCGTAGCACTCACTCGCCCATCAGCCCTTTTATTGTGCGCTGATGGAATTTGTGCAGTGTTCGCGTCTGCGTTTTTGCTGTTGTTGCACTATTGCTATTATAACTCTGTTACCAACAAGTTGCTTACTTGCAATATGAACACAAATCCTGCCCCTTCCCACAATCTACACAATTCTAACCTGTTGTCTCTGGAACAATACAAAATCAAAGCTTGACTTTGAGATGCAGACTAAGGACCAAACATGGGCTTTCATTATTTCAAGAGAACAATGAAAATCGATTAAGGTCAAACAAAAACTGCTTGAAACTTGGACAAGCTGGGACCCATTGTACCCAGAGGTTAATATCGATGATTAGAATGCATAAATCCACTCCACCATTTTGTAAAAGTGCACAGGCCAACATTAAAGATTAGAGAGGATTGAACAGAAACAAGCAATAATTGAAACGATTGATGAGTAACAAATTGGCAGAGAGAAGCGCAGGCCAAATCACCAACCATTGACAAGAGAGACAAATGTTGAATTATCTTTTGATTGTTTGTGGCAGGCATTTGCATTGCTTTCATTTCCAAAATGGAGTAAGCCACGATCAAACGATGAATTATGTAACATACCTTGCAGGCGATTGCTTTTGGCCCAATTTGCAAACGCTTTTTGAGCACGCGGCGATAAATGCAATTCGCACATCAGCACACGCATTGTGAGTTTTCATGTTAAGGACCCTCGACGCCCTACGCACGTTTAAATAATCCGTAATGTGGAAAACATGTCAATTGGATTGCCATTTTATTGGCCGACCGTTAAATCTCTCTGCATTCTCATTTCGAGAACATTATAAGCACAATGCAAACATAATAGTATGCAAATTTGCGAGAAATGAATAATGCTTATTTTCATTTGCGCATTGAAATTCAAGTGCACACGATTGCCAAAGAGGCATTGATTCAACATGCATGTTACATATCAGCAAATCTGCGTCCAACATTGTCGAACGTTAAATAAGCCATGTTTACCTTTGATCGAATATTGATTCGGCCATTTTGTATCCGCTTCCGAAGTAATGCTATTAATGGCACTAGAATTATCTAGACAATTGAACAAATGCGAAATTGCGATCGTTATCACATCTATTGGACATTGAGGAAATTGAACATGTTTACAGATTGAAAGATTCAATTCGACTCGGACGGATTTCAGTCTTCAGAATAAAAAATGGCACACATTTAACACATTGCGACAATAAAGATAAAAGCAACAAAAACGTATAAAATGGCCGACAAAAAATTGAATTTACAATATACCGAGAATAACTGGCATACATTTGACGAATTTAAAAACCGTTATATTGGAGTATGGGAGGTTGAAGCAGAATCTGATGATGTTCTAGCCCTGCTATAAATGCATTCATTAGGTTTGCAGATAACTTTGAAACATGTGAATGTATCCCAAGATTCCAAAATTATTCCATTTGGCCCAAAAAAGGAAAATGAGTCGCCCTGCAAAAGCTAAACGTGCTCTATCAATCCAGTAACAATTAAATTGCAATAAGACCAGGGGCCCGTGACTCGAAGATGGGTATTCCCCGCGCCACCTAAGAGTGGGTTACATGTATAAGCCCAACTCAACTCAACCTCCCACCTCTCTAGTTGCAACTGTCATTGTGAACACGTTATTGTTGTAATATATCTTCTTACAATTCTGCCTTTCCTCGTAAGCCCCATACCCCCCCAACCAGGTTATGACCCAGTCCACACCTGCACTGCGCAAGTAAGCTGTGTATAAGGGATTGCAAAGATTTAGTAGGATTCATTACGGTGGTCTAAGGTTTTGAGGTTACGAATACACGTGTAACGGACCGAGAGTTATGTGGAAGTCACAATGAGGTGAGGACAACAAAGTAGTTGCAAGGTCCTGGCAACTGGAGTGTGCGGAAATTCCAAATTACGGTGCCGCTGAGGGCATTCGGGAGTTTGGACGTAATCAGTACTGTTAAGCCTGAGACAGAACCCGCACTAACAAACTGAGTAACAGAATATGCAAAGGCGCAGGGTATCCTAGTATCGTATCGATAGCGAATGAGTTGGTCATCCACATTGTCAATTGTAAAACCGCTGGCGAAATATGGACGACTTCAGATGAAATTCTTCAATTTGAAATATGAGGGTGAGGGAATTAAAACCTTCATAGCAAAGGTGAAAGCGCTGGTGAATGAATTGGAACAGTATGGCAAAGAAGTATCTGAAGCCATACAGATAACGATGCTTATCATGGCTTTGCCATTTGCCGCTAGAACATTCACATTTCTGACCTGACCAGAAACTATAAAAGCTATTAACCAGGATCAGTCTTGACGAAGAACGTCTTTTCATAAAGGAAGAGACAACAGTAAGTACTTAAAAAGTGCCAACATCGAAAGCTTAATTGTCGATTGTGGTGTCAAAAGAGAAACATATCGATATCACATCATTGCATCACATAGTAGTAACATCACAACATCAATCAGAAAGTTGAAGAAATTGCAGTGAGGAATTGAGGAAACTGCACATATTTGCAGATTGAAAGATTCAATTTGACTCGGCCCGATTCAGTTTTCAGATCAATAAAATGGCCTCAAATCCATGCCAATACGATGAATTATTCATCTTTCGTCCTCTTACGTGATAAAATAACGAAAAGTTTGACAACTAAGTTTGGAAGTGCGTACTTCACTAACTTTGTTTTGTTGAGACTTTTCATTGACTTGAACGATTTATAATTAAATGGGTTTCAAGCGTTTTTTGAGAAATTGCTACTGCATTTATAATGAAACACTGTTGCTGCAATCAGAACATACCATATTAAACTTTATTCTGTAATAACAGAGCAGTTTTACTATGAAATTGTGTATTATTTCTAATGTTCGAGTAGAGAAAACATAATTTTTCAATGGAAAGCACTGAAAAAGTCATCACTTTAATGTATTTTCAAGCACATTCCTCCATTCTCTACACACAACTTTGCCAGAGTTTATACAGATGTCAAAAGCGTGAGTTTTTCATTGAGTTGCAATTGCGTCTTCAGAATTTGACTCAAAGTAATGACCATGAGCAAATCCTTGACGTTGCTGTTGAACATCTCGGAGAACTGCTCGGCATTCATATGCGGAACAGAGTTGACCAGGTCCAGCAGAGCTCTTCCGACCGCGTTGTCCGGCTGCACGCGAGTGGCGAGCACATCCTCCACGTACTGCAAGACCTGGTCCAGCAAGACGCCCATCTTCGCGCCGGCTTCGGCGACTTGCGCCAGGTCTACCATTGGATGGACATTCCGATTGCGACCGCTGAAGGGGCCGAACGTTTTCTGGCACAGCTGCAATCCGAACACTTCGGGATCGTAGCAGGTCACGTCCACTCCGATCGGGGTGAACATGCAGCCCTGCTTCCCGTTGGGCACGCCCAGATTGACGCAGACGTACGCTTTGAGACCCATGCGTGCGCCCTGCAGACTTGTGTCCAGGGTGATGTGCACCGGACTAGCACACTCGCGGGAATAATACTCGTGGATCACGCTACTGTGGTTGGTAACTTCGTGTCCTGTGGCCCACCAGCCGACGATGCTTTCGTTGGCATTCACACGACGATTCAGATCGTAAACATCGCTGGCGTAGCTGAGCTCTGCCTCGACATTGTCATCGTACTCTTTGTGCGGCACGCAGAAGCAATTCGTTACCTCAATGACTCCCTTATCCTGAGCACCTGCAAATTGATAATATCCTGGCCTTAAGATGGCAGATGAATTAGCAAAAGCGCAGCAAACCTAACACACGTCGGGCTGGAACCAATTATTGAAATCCTTTCTAACGTATGAAAGAAATTTCTGAAGGCCTTAATGTCAACAGAAACTGAGGACGAATGGGAAAGAGCACCGGGACTGCATCACTACAAGATATTCCTGACGAGAAAACCATCAAGTACCTCTATTCGACTTGGACTCTCTTAGGGACGAGCATGGCTAAGAGAATTTCTAAGACGGGTTACGGGTTACTGCGGGCTCAACAAGCACCTAAATAAGAGGTTTTCGCGAAGATCTATTGTGCAGGCAGTACTTAGAACAGTGATGGCGAACCTATGACACGTGTCATTGCTGACACGCGAGCACATTTTTGGTGACACGGGTCTTGGATGATTTTTATAACTCTGTAATCGCTGCTTGAGTTCGCGGAAGCACGAACTGGAATGTGGAGGAAAGGATCCGGAATGAGGCTACGCGAGCACACGCAAATCTGGGTTTTCGCCCACGAAACTCTTAATCCACGTATATTATGCGTTATTAAGCAGTAATAGGTGGATTGGGTGTATTTCGTCCACAGGGTTGCAGAAAAAATGGTT